>MU224033.1:1057028-1072045 GCA_018584345.1 Thuja plicata
AAGAACCATCAAAATTAATTTTACTAACCCCTTTTGATGGTGGAATCCATTTGACTAGGTCTCTAGCAAGCACCTTATTTGATGTTGTTTTGAAGCACCAACCAAAAGGTACATGAATTTTTTTCCATTCTCGCAGTATTGATGAATCCCACGAGGTCATGACCAAATTGTGCTTAAGTTTACTGTGACTAGCATTGACTAGTTCAGAAATCTACCTCTCTAGGTGATTTGTAACTGCCTTAATTGAAGAGGAAGTTCTGCAAAAAATTATTTTGTTTCTCTCCCACCATATTGCCCAGACAACTAACGCTAGAAAGCACTTCCAAATTGCTAAGAAAAGGGATGAAGAGTATAACTGTGGCCATGATTCAAATAGATCCCAAAGCTTGTTTGGAAGTGGGGTAGAGTATTGTAACTTTTTGAGGATAAAAAACCAGCATTCCTGTGCATTCTTGGCATTATCATTAGAATCGTCTAGAGTTATATCCTTTATAGTGATATCTGGTGTTTCTTCTAATGATTACAATATATGAGGAATGTCATCCATGGTCTTACTTTCCTCTATTTTCAAATCAATGGGATTGACATCCTCAATGTCATTGATGAAAATATGCTCGGGGCTTGTTGTGGCCTCCTTCTCCTCATTGTGAGTTGTCTCAGTTAGATCCAGTACCTGCTTGGGTGTATTAAATATTTGTGTCCAAATCTTATTGCTATCCTTGTCAATATCTTCAAGCTTTTTCTCAATTACCTTATATTCTCTTGTTTTTTCCTAGAATTTCTTTGCATGCTCCTACATTGTTTATTCAATTTCTTCAACTATTGAGTCGGACATGAAATTAACTAAGATTCTTTCTCTGATTTGTTTCTCCATATGCAATGCATATGTCCATCTTGTTGATATTTTATCTTGTAGTTCCTTTGAAATATGAGTTCCAAATTTTAGGGGTACATACTGAAGGCATTATATTTTTCCATTAGTATACTTAGAGAAAAACATGATTTTCACCATCGGTTTACTCTACACCGACAGACAGGGCACATCACTATCTGATGCCAATGTTACCCAGCAAACACTGTTAAGTGTTACTCAATGAAAAAAAGGTAAATGATACTCGACGAGTAACAACAGTGCTACCTGACAGTACAGAAAAGAGAGGAACCTGATAGATACAGGGAACCTGACAAACAGTTCAGTCAAGGAACACCAATAGACTACAAGTTCAAATCGACAACCAAGAACTGACAATTAGTTACATCCCATAAAAAGTGGATCTGACTTTCCACGTCAGATAAATTACTGAAGTTATATTTATAACTTCTTGACTTGCTTTTAAATCCATTATGTGTGGAGGAATCAATGCAATTATTATTGTTTTAATTAGTTTTACTGTTTTAAAACATGCAAACTAAAGATCAAGGTCAAGTTGTAAACCTTGGATCTGAGAGTTAACATTGTAAATTGTGAATTCTGAGATAGGTCAATACTTGTATAAATAGGTGCTCAATCCATTGATAATAGTTGTTGTTCAATGAAGATAGTAGCCAGGAAGAGCAACCAAAGACCAAACAGAGAATTCATGAACAAGAACACAAACAGAATCAAATCAGTTTTCAAGAACAGAATAGAGGCTACCGACAAGCAAAGAAAAGGTATTCATCAATCACTTAAGGTGATATTATTATTGTAAATATTTTAATGGATTTTTAAATCAGCAATGGTAGATTGCATATAGTCAGGTCAACATTTGTACTCATTCTAACAAGTGAAGTACACTAATGAAATCCTTTCAAGAAAGGTGGGCTTAACCATCTTATTGTAAATCTCATTACTGAGTGCACACTTAAATCAGTGTTGTTAAAGCTCTTAACAGAGTAGATCTTAACAGGTCTCCCCCTTAATACTCTTAATAGGGTAGATCATCGGAAGTGATCAAATTGTAAGCCTTAACCGGCTCCCTTCCATTCTACAGATAGTGAAGTTTTGTCGGTGCCATCCCCACCACTTTTTTTACTTCGTAACAAAAAATTTCTACGATATCATATCTTGTGTTATGTTTTTGTCAATTTCATGAATGTTTCTATGGATGATTATAAATATTGTGAACAAACAATAGATGCATAATAAAGAATAACAGTAATGGTTGGTAAATCAAAATTGAATGATCATTAATGATAAATTGAGTAAAGTGTTAAAAGTTTTAGAGGTACTGATTCACCCCTCCTCTCTTAGTACTACTTCCCATTAAGTCCAACAATTGGTATCAGAGCTAAGTATCTTCTTGAAAAGCTTAAAGGCTTAAGATCAAAGATCATACAATGGAGAAGTACAAAATTGATAAGAATATTGAGAAAAAAAAGTTTGAGATATAGATGTTCTATGAACAATATAAAGAAGCAAGAATAAAGATGAGAGAGCTGTTGGATGAAAGAAAAGGTATGGCTACTAGGAACAATAAAAATAGACTATCAAGAAGAAGAGATTCCAGATTTCTTTAAATCTTCAGGATCAAATGCAAGTAATGTCTCAGATACATTAGCAGAGAACATCAAAAATCTAAAGGAGATCAACCTACATCTGACAGAGAAAATAAAGATGCTACAAATTGGTCAAGAGACCCAGATGGTAAGAATGATTGATGTGATGAGTTCTGCCAGAAAAGCTGAAATAGAAAGAACACTTGCTATTGATGATAGAAGGAAGATTTTAGAGAAACTACAAGAAATGGAAATGGAAATTCAAAGATATGTTGAGCATCACCATGATCTCACAAATCAGATTATCCTTATGAGTCAAGAAGCAAACAAAATAAATGTGGAACTCATTGAGAGAATACAGATTATTGGTGAACTAAGAGAAGAAAATGAAAAGATAAAGCATGAGGTTAGAATTTAGAAACAGCATAATGAGATTATCCTGAAGAAAGCAATAAAAGAATGCATGACTTTCTTGAAGGACAATGAAGAGTCATCAACAACAGCGGTATAGGATTTACTGAAAATGGAGAATCATCAAATCCAAGGAATGTCTACAAAAATCTAAGACCAAGGAAGAAAACATGCAAGCACTATGGAAAGCAAGGGCACACATCAAATACATGCAGAGGTAAAATGAAAGGTACTCCTAAATCTACATCTACATCTTCATTCATAGGATTTTGTTATAAATGTAACAAGAAAGGACATAAGGCTTATGAATGCAAGAGCAAGACAGAAAATCCAAAGAAGGAAACCTACATGGACAAGTACTATCCTACATGCAAGATGAATGGGCACACATCTAAAGAATTCTAGAAAAAGAAAAGGCAAGCATGGAAGCCAAAAGGTAAAGAAGTTCCTTATCAACCTAAAAGAATCGGTAATAAATATGTATGGGATTACAACACTTGGACAAACTGTACAGCATGTGATAGATATGGTCACATCGCTACAAACTGCATGAGAGCATGGACCAAAAGGTCTAGAGGCTGGTCAAACCCAAGAATGGCATGCTTACACTATCATAAAGTTGTTCATCTCAAGAAAGATTGCAAAGACAGATTGACAGAAACAAGCACATATCCCAATGGTAACACCATTGAAGATATCCAGAGGGCAAGAGACAAAATATGGATAAAAGCTTGAAGAAATGATGAAGCTGGACCAAGCAATGCAAATGGTGACACCCCATCCAATGGATCCGGTGACACCACCAACCCCACTTGAGAAAAACAAGTAATTATGGAACTGCACTATACCAAGTTATATTTTGCATCAGTTCCATTATGTAAATTGATAGATAGCCAAAATCTGCATGAACCAAAGATGCATACTATTGTACTTGTTACCAATTTAAGAATGCAACATCGTTGGTAAACACTTACCAAAAATCATCGGTGAACACAATAATGAGTTATTCACACTTACCAGAAATTGTCGGTCAACTAGTAAAAATGGTAAACTGCCAGTATAACCTGACGATCGTTGGTAAGAAAGCAAATTTAAGAAGTGGTCATGAAAAACACTGATATCCCTCGGTAAAATAAAAAGGGTTAACAATTGACCAAAGCATCATGTCTTCACTGATGATGATTAGAAACATCCTTCCAACAAAACCCATCTTCTCGTCTTGACGAGTTGTAGAGCATTTATTGCAAAGACTTAGGTCAAAAAGTCTATAAATAGTCAACGAGACAACTTCATTTTTCACCCGTGATTTGAAGAGAAAGCAGAGTAACATCAAAGTGATTAAAGAGAAGAAAGTAGAAGTGTCTACAAATCAATTTAGCACATAAAGAATAGATTCCTCATCACCATTGTGAATCAAAGCAAGTTCCAAAGACACCGAAAGATTTTTGTTACTTCTTTGTTGAGAAAAGCCCTAATTTCAAGAAAACCCTAAGTACTTGGAAAACATTGGCAACTACATCAAGAACTGTTAAGTTGAAGAATGAAAAGAAGAATGTGGTGAAACTAATCAAGAATAGCACATGTGTAGAACCTAAATACAAGATCTGTCTATAAATTGCATTGAAACCTGATGAAAATGGTGCATTTTCAATAATTTCATCTAGGGTTTTGCTCATAGAAGATGTTAGGTCTTATATTCACTACAATATCATAGAGATAGGTGATCTAGAAATGGATGAAGCTTTTAAGAAGCTATGTGATGCTGAAGGAAAAATGAAAGAAGAACAAAAACACTTGGAAGTCAAAGGGTTAACAAATGCCCTACATTTCCCAAGGGAATTCAAGACAGGATGGATTAGGATAGTCTTGAGCAGGATGCATGAAAACAAACTATGGCTAGACCAACCCAAGCAAATAACAAAGGATTTTCTTCATGTTGTCACTAGTTATCCGATAACCAACAAGCCTAGGGCACACAAACATCCATCCATGAAAGAAGTTACAAAACTCACCAATGCAGAAGGAGACAACAAAGGTCTCAAAGTAAACACAATCACCGACGAAGAGTTAAAATTTGGTGCATGTGTTATTGGTTACAAAAATTTTCAAGCTAGCAGAATGAACAGCATTTTTGCAATAGCAGTAAGTATAGCTTACAAGATTGTAACAAAAGGAATTCAGATGGATCTGTGTGAGATCCTACTAAAACAACTTGATGAGAATATGATCAAAATTAGGTCTGCAAAGAGCAACACATGTAAGTTTGGATCACTTATTATGTGTACATTTTTCTACTTTCAAGAATACTTTCCTTCAGTAGGAAAATTTGTATCGGACTCTACAAAACCGGTAACCCAATAGATTAGTGAACTGATTAAATCGCTAGGAGACAACTTTGAGTCTGTCATGTCTGCATACTTCCTTGAGTTCAAGGAAAAGATGATGGAAAGTACTAGGATTCCTGAGCAACTAATTGAAAAACACAAAGATGAGATATGTTTCATGGAAGACACAAACTTCACATATATCAAACCAATTGTACCAAGAACAACTTGGTTATCACCATTAGACTATTAGATCAATATTGATCTAGCTACAAGTGCAATTAAGGAACTACTCAATGAGCCCATTGATAAGAAACAACCAAGGTTTGGTACATATGAGGAGGCCAAATCAAAGATAAAATATGGCCTAGAAGTCAAGAAGACTATAAACAATAAAGATAAAATGATTAAGAATCTCAATAAGATTCTATCGGTTACTGACAAGGAAGAGCAGGATCAATAGGAGGAAATCGATGAACAGGGAAACATCGGTGAAGAAATAGAAGAAAGGAAATCAGATACAGAGGCTACTAAATCTAATGCACCTCCATCTCCACCTTCTGCAAAGAAGAAAAGGACAAGAAGTCAAACTACTACAACCAACACCACACCACCTAAGAAAGGTCAAGTAAGGACCTACATGAGGAAGAAGCCAACAAAAAGAACAAGAAAACAACCTGTCAAAACTACAACACCAAAGAAGAGAAAAAGGTTTGTCACGACACAGACTGACTTGGACGACACCAAAGATGATGAACCAGATGTAGTAAAGAAGAACATCAAAAACAAAATGGTAGATAAAGCTTCCAAATCAATTGTTACACATGGCACAATGACTGATAAAAAGATCAGGTAGTGGGATACACTAAATCCAGAGGATTAGAATAAAATACAAGAAGTAATAATAAAATCAATGATTAAAAACAAGTATGCCCCTGCTGAATTTTTAAATAAAATACCTAAAGAGCTACGTAAAATGGTATACCAACAGTGGTTATATGCCTTGAAAATAGAAAGAGAAGCAAGAGAAAGAGTTCTTATAAGATTGATGCCTCCTGAATCCAAGTTTGAAGAAATACAAGAAGTACTAAAGAAACACTCAAGTAAATTTGTAGCCAAAATAAGGGCTTACAAAGTACTAGAGAGCAAGTTTATAGAACTAGATTCAATTATAGAGACCAAATGGAGACATCTCCTGGATCTATTGGTAGAGTCAACAAGTGTTGAGAAGCAATTACTTCTCACAAACACACCTCACAGAGAGGAGGAGACAGATAATGCAAGTCCTCAGCATATTTCTCTGGACAATCAAGAAAGTGATGATGAACCTATTAACTTAGATAAAGGCATGGATGATAATATCCAAGATATTACTCATTATGATTCTAACAATGATCCAAAAAAGAAATATGATGTGATATTTATCACACTTAAGGATTAACAAAGCCATCAAATACTGAAGACATCAGATGACAAGATAGTTGACATTATTGATGAACAAATGCAGGACACATCAATCCTGCACCCACTTGTGCAAGACCCTACACAAAATATACAAAAGGATGAGGATGTCACTACTAATAAAGCATTAACCGATGAGCAAGACACCAATACTAACAAATCCCAAGTAGAAAGTCAAAGTAACATGCCTGTCCTAATGAAGGCAATAAACATACTAGAGGGCATTGAGGGATCAAATGAAAAAGAGACAAGAACACCCAAAGACAAGGGTAATGAAGAAGCCAAAGAGACAATAGATACTACTATAGATCAAGCTACAACTAATGATTAGAAGAATGCATCTACTGATCAAAATAAAGAAAACACTCAAAAGGGAACAGGGGATAAGCCTTCAGAGAAAGGTGAAGAAGGGAATAAGGATGAGATTGAAAATAAAACTGGAGCACATTCTGAAGAAACACCCAAGGTTAATGAAGAGACATCTTCACATAACTGATAGGTTCCCATAGAGAACAAAAAACAAGATGCATCATCGATAAAACCTTCTCCAAGAAATTCAGAGTGAACAAATGAACTAGCTATGGTAGTTCATACATCTGCATCCCCTCAAATCTCAAAGAAGAAGAAAGGAAAGAATAAAAATCCAGTAACTTTGGATGAAATCATTGAGATTCCAGTCTATGATCCAAGAACATTGGATCTGACAACATTGACAAAATATGCAAAGCTATGTGAGAGAAAATCCATTCAAGACAAGCTGAAAAGAGTGGCAAAAGAGGCCAAGGTACTGGAAGTAGCAAGAAATATACTTCAAGAAATTGTACCAGACATAAATATTGATCGACACACTCCAATCATTGATCAACTGGTCACACTCATTGATGCAATAACATCTCAGAATACAGATGCTAATAAAACAATGGAAGAGATACTTGAACAAAAGTATGAATTCAAGCTCGTAGAAAAGATAAGCCAAGAAGTTGCATTGAAAAAGGTCAAGCTATCTGATCTACACCATCGGTTTACTCTACACTGAAAGATAGGGCACAACACTATTTGATGCCAATGTTACTTCACAAACACTATTAAGTTTTACCCAATGACAAAAAGTTAAATGATACCTGACGAGTAACAATAGTGCTACCTGACAGTATAGCAAAGAGAGGAACCTGATAGATACAGGGAACCCGACGAATAGTTCATTCAAGGAATGCTGACAGACTGTAAGTTCAAACCGACAACCAAGAACCGACAAATAGTTACATCCTGCAAAAAGTGGATCTAACTTTCCACGTCAGCTAAATCACTGAAGTTGTATTGATAACTTCTTGATTTTCTTTTAAATCAATTATGTGCGGAGGAAGAAATGTAATTGTTATTGTTTTAATTATTTTACTATTTTAAAACATGCAAACTAAAGATCAGGGTCAAGTTGTAAACCTTGGATCTGGGAGTTAACATTGCAAATCATGAATTCCAAGATAGGTCAATACTTGTATAAATAGGTGCTCAATCCATTGAGAATAGTTGTTGTTCAATGAAGATATTAGCCATGAAGAGAAACCAAAGACTAGATAGAGAATTCATGCACAAGAACACAAACAAAATCAAATCAATTTTCAAGAACATAATAGAGGCTACCGACAAGCAAAGAAAAGGTATTCATCAATCACTTAAGGTGATATTATTATTATAAATATTTTAATGTATCTGTAAATTAGCAATGGTAGATTGCATACAGTCAGGTCAACATTTGTACTCATTCTAACAAGTGAAGTACACTAATGAAATCCTTTCAAGAAAGGTGGGCTTAACCATCCTATTGTAAATCTCATTACTGAGTGCACACTTAAATCAGTGTTGCTAAAGCTCTTAATAGAGTAGATATTAATAGGTCTCCACCTTAATACTCTTAACAGAGTAAATCATGAGAAGTGATCAAATTGTAAGCCTTAACCGGCTCCCTTCCATTCTGCAGATAGTGAAGTTTTGTGGGTGTCATCCCGACCATATTTTTTACTTCCTAACATGAGTTTTCTGTGATGTCATATCTTGTGTTATGTGTTTGTCAATTTCATGAATGTTTCTATGGATGATTATAAATATTGTGAAAAAACAATAGATGCATAAGAAAGAATAACAGTAATGGTTGGTAAATCAGAATTGAATGATCATTAATGATAAATTGAGTAAAGTGTTAAAAATTTTAGAGGTATTGATTCACCCCTCCTCTCTCAGTACTACTTCCCATTAATTCCAACACATACTTGTAAGCTACCATAATTTTAATGATTTCTTCTTCAATTTTATTCTGAACCTCGATGGACAGATTTCCCCATTGTCTAATCTGAGGATTTGATATACTGCTTGTGTTGATGATTGACTCTGCAATTTCATCAATTATCTTTGGAATTTTTCCCTTTTCTGCTTGTATTCTTTGTTCTCTTTCTACTTCTACAGTTTCATCCTTGTCCTCTCTTACTCTTATATATATTTTGTGTTGTCTAGGCTCGGTTGATGCTTTTCTTTTCATATAAGTTTTTATTGTACCTTTTCTTCAATAGTGGTGAGTCTACCCTTTTTTTTTTGCTCCTAGTCCTATATGTAGTTGTTACATTAGTAACCTTTGATTTCTTGTCCTTTGGTAGCTCTGCATCTAATTTTGTAGACTCGAAGTCACTCATCTCTTTACCTTTACCGACGGGTGACTGTTCCTTGTTGATATCCTCTATTTTTTCTAACTCTTCATTGGTTACTGAGAGTTTCTTCTTGAGTTTTTTCACCATCTAAGTTTTTTTCTTCCCTATCTTCTTGACTACTAAGCCAGTCTTTATTCTTGACTTGGCATCTTCATATGTGCAAAATCTACTTATAGATTTGTCAACTAGTTCATTTAGTAGGGCTTCAATGGCTTTTGTAGCCTGATCTATATTAATTTCATATTCAAGTGGTGGTAACCATGTTGTTCTAGGGTTGACAGCTTTGATGAGTGTAGTGTTGATGTGAACTACAAAGCATATCTCATCTTTATATTTCCACTAGTTGAGAAGGGATTCTCATCCTCTTCTCCATCCTAGTCTTGAATGTGGCAAAGTAGCCATCCATTAAAGGTGTGAAGTTATCTCCTAGTGACTTAATGAAATCACTAATATGTCTTATTATTGGTCAGTTTGTGTCCTAAGTGACATTACCAACTAAAGGAAAGAAGTTCTGGAAGTAAAATAATTTTCAAACTAATAGAGAACAAAACTTACATGTATTAGATCTGGTTGATCTAATGGTTCTCATGTTTTCTTCCAGTTGCTTCAGCAGCAGCTCTGCTAGGTCTAGTTGCACTCCTTTCTTCACAATTTTGTATGTTGTGTTAATAGATCCACAAGCAATGTTGTTCATTCTACTTTCTTGAAATATCTTGTATCTAACCACATATGCACCAAACTTCAATTTAGGGTCAGTGATTGAGTTAACTTTCAGACCTTTATTGTCCCATTCAGCTCCTGTTAGCTTTTCAATCTTGGGGCGTGAAGGGTGCCTTAGGGATTTTTTCTTGTCTATTATTGGGTATCCAGTGACTACATGAATCACATTCTTTTTTATTTCCTTAGGTTCATCCAACCATGATTTACTATCATTCAATCAGCTAAGCACAATGTGAATCCATTCAGTCTTGAATTCCTTCAGGAGTAGTAGGGAATTGGTTAACCCTATTACTTTGATGTGTTTGTACTCATCCTTCAGGTTTCTCTCTGTGCATAGCTTCTTACAAGCTTCTTCAAGTTCAATGTCTCTGATCTCTGCAACTTTGTAGTGAATGTATGCTTGGATGTCTCCGACCAAAAAAACCCTAGGTGGGATACTCGAGAATGCTCCCTTTTTGTCAGGTTGAGAAGAAACCTCATGACAGAATTTGTAATTTGGTTCCTCACAGGTTGATTTCAAGATAAGAACAACCTCCTTATCTTTTTTCATCTTGGTTTTTGAGGTTCGTGAGGTGGATGTCATTTGTTCATAAAATTAGGGCTTCTTCACAAATGAACTGTAAGCTCGGTAAGTGTTGGTACTTACTGGATGATCGTGATGAGTGCTTGAAATCTGTTGGAGTTGCTTCAGAATCTTTTTTAATCACTCTGCAATATGATCTCTATGAATCATTCTTCTCGCTCTGTAATCTTCTCGTAAATGTTGGGTGAATGAATGAGTTCACTTTTTCCCTTTTATAAAAAAATATAACCTAAGTGATGCATTGAATGCTTCACCTGCCACTCAATTGAAAAAGTGTTGATGCTCAGTTAACACACTAAAGACTTCAGCTTAGTGAGTATATAATACTTGGTACAAAGTGTTAACTCGATGGTCTCCCACATGTTTATGGATGATGCTCGGTGTATAGTGTCAACTCTGTTATCTTTCATATGTTTGCCGACGTGCAGTTTATGCTCGGTTTATATTAACCGACTAGACTAGATTCACAAAACATGCCATGCAATACCATAGTGCATCTTCATTCATGTTAATTTGGAATATACTCAATGAATATAGTAACTGATGTAGAATATAGCTTTATAGAGTGCATTTCCATACTTTCTTGTATTTCTTAGGTGGGGGTGGTGGAATCACCTAATCCATTAGATGAGGCGTCACCAACTGCAGTGCTTGGTCCAGCATTATCCTTGTTTGAAGCTCTCCTCCACATTTGATTTCTCATTCTCTTGATGTCTTCAATAGTGTTTCCATTTGAAAAAGTTCTTTACTTTGTCACTCGGTCTTTGCAGTCCTTGCTTAAGTGACCAACCTTATGACAATGTAAGCATGTCATTCCAGAGTTAGTCCAGTTTTTAGATCTTCTTATCCATTTTCTCATACAGTTATCAGATATATGTCCATATCTACCACATGTTGTGTAATTTACCCATGTTTTGTAATCACATACATATGTATTACCGACTCTTCTCGGTTGATCTGTATTTTATTGTTCTTTGGGTTTCCAGACTTTCTTTATCCTTTTTCTGAATTCATGAGATGTGTGGTCGTGCATGTTGAAAGTAGAACAATTTTTTCCATGTAATATTTCTTCTTTGGTTTGTTCATCTTAGATCTGCATTTATGTGCTTTGTGTCCATGCCTGTTATAGTTATAAAAATAACCTATGAATGTAGAAGTAGTTTTAGGAATACCTTTTTCTTTTCTCTTGCAAACATTTGATGTGTGGCCTAGTTTACCATAGTGATTACATGAACGCTTCTTTGGTCTTGGATTTGAGAAAACATTCCTTTGATCATCTTAGTTAGATGATTCTCCATGCTTAGTATACCGTAAACTGGTATTATTGTTGAGTCTTCTCTATCTATTCAGAAATTCATCCATTCATTTTGTACTATTTTCATCTTTCTTGATCATGTCATTATGTTGTTGTTGAATCTTTGCTTCATGCTTCAGTTTCTCATTTTCTTCTTTTAGTTCACCAATAACATCCAATTTTCCATTAAGTTCTATGTTCACTCGGTTGGCCTCATGACTCATAAGAAATATTTGATTGGTGATCTCAATATGATTTTTAGTAAGTCTATGTATCTTAGATTCTTTTTCTTGCAATTTCTTAGTAATATTTCTCCTGTCATCAATAGCTAAAGTTTTTTTCTTGTTCAGCTTGTCTTGCATTATTCATAACATCAATCATTCTTACCATTTTTTTCTCTTGATCAATCTATGGTACTTTCACTTGTTCAGTCAGATGTTGATTGATTTCATTTAGACTTGTAATGCTTCCTTTAGATGTGTTAGATGTATTACAATATCCAAATCCAGATGAACCAAATAAATCAGGTATCTCTTCTTCATGATAGTTAGTTTCATTTTAGTGAGATTCCATCACTTTTCTTTCATCCAATAGCTCTTTCATTTTTATTCTTACCTCTTTGTATTGCTCAAAGAAAATTTGTATCTACAACTTCTGATTCTCGATATTTTTCTCAAGCTTATACCTTTCCAATGTATGATATTTTCTCTCAAGTGATTTAAAATTTTCCAAATAAGAGATCTAGCTCTGATACCAATTTTTGGAATAATGGAAGGGTGTGTACTAAGAGGGAAGGGGAGAATCAGTACCCTTATAAACTTTTACCAATTAACCTTAGTAATCTTTGCTTGTATAACCGACCATTTTTTCTTTACTAACTCATGAATGTAATATCATGGTATAAATGTAAATTCATGTAAACAAACATAGAAATATTCATGGAACTCATTTACACATGACACAAGAATTGATAGTGTAGAAAACTCATGTTAGAAGGTAAAAACTACGGTGGGGATGAAACCCACAAAGCTTCACTATCTGCAGAATGAAAGGTGTTGGTTAAGGCTACAAGTTCTGATCACTTCTGATGATCTTACCCTATTGGGAGTAACATGTTAGACTTGTTAAGTCTACTCGGTTAAGAGATTTCAGCAACACAGTGTATGTGTGCACTCAGTTTAGAGATTTACAATAAGACTGTTAATTCTACCTTCTTGAAGTATTTTTTTGTTTGCTACAATTGTTAGAGAGTAGACAAAAATATTTATAACTTGATAGATTTCAATCTTGAATTTTTTATTATAGATCCATTAAGTTCACTAAATTGTATATCACCTATTGTGATGTAAAATACCTATGTTCTAATCGGTAGCCTTGAATCTAGCTCTTTGTAACTGAATTCTTCTTTATATGTTCTTCTGCATGAAAACCTTTGTCTAATCCATAGATGTCTTTGTGCGGCTACCATAATCATGTTCTTGATTGATTATACATCTATATATATAATGTATTGACCTAATTAGGTTTCACACTTTTCTAGAATAACTCTAAGATCAAAGTTTTACAACTTGACCTTGATCTCCTAGTTTGCATGAATACAATCAGTTAAACTGATTAAATCCATCATTTACACTTTTCTTGATCCTCAAGAAATAGTTTTCTAGCTAAGCAAAAAGCTAATTTAAAGACTAAAGTGCTTTAGCTGACGTGTAGTTCAGATCCGCTTTTCTCGGTGTTAAAACTATCTCTCGGTTAGATTGGTGCTCGGTGATGTCTCTATTCGGTTATGTCTCTGCAGACTGATGCTCAGTGATGTCTATGCTCAGTTATATCTCTGTAGACTGATGCTCGGTTGATATACTGCTCGGTTGTTATTTTGGGCTTGGTGATCAAAACACGTCGGTGACTACTGTGCTCGATGAACATTGCGCTCGATGATCGCTGCCGCTCAGTGAATGTGGTCACTCGGTGAATGCTAACCAACCAAAACTATTTTCTTGAATACTAATGACAACTTCTTATCCTTTAAGGATTATCATTTTTTTATTTTTTTCTTCTTATTTTATTAAATAAAATCAATTTACTTATTTGTTTATTTTAAAAGAAAGAAATACACAATTTCCTTTCTCTTTCTTCTTTTAATATTAAATAAATAAATATTGTTTATTTATTTCTTTTCTTTTCTCAAATTAAGTATTATATATATATATAATAAATAAATATCCTTTCTTTCTTTCTTTTTATTTTTTTATTTTTTATTTTTTTAATTAAATAATCAATTATCTACAAAAATTAATTTTTAATTAGAATTAAAACTCAATTTACTATTATTATTTAAATGCAATTACATTCATATTATTATTTTTAATTAGAAATAATATTTGTAGCATATTAATAATTTATTTATATTAAATATTCCTTTTAATTTCCATTTAGACATAATATTTAATTAAATCCTCAAACTTTATCTTTAGACTTTTAATTAAATCCCTTTTAATAAATACAAGGATTTAATTAATCCCTATTAATTAACTATCTATATATTTAATATTTTATTATTCTTAGAAGGTTCAATTATTTAAAATTTATAATTAACCTTTAATTACTCTTTTACTTATATCATAATAAAATACCACATTGACCTTCATGCATGCATACTGAAATCTGACAAAATCAAAATGCAGAAAAGATGCAACAACATAAGCATGCTCAAACAAGGGTTCACGAATTCACGTCACCTCGACGAATTTGGAGAATGTAGTCAACCAGATACTTGTCCACTATTTGAGGACAAATTAGGGCTTATGTTAGGATTTAGGCCTGAATGTTATCTCCCCTCTCTTACCATTGAGGAAATGCGATAGGGCATGCTCATCCTGACAATTCAAGGAAGTCGATGCCTGGTGCCTACAAACCTGCATCACAAATTTGAGCATATATATATATACATATAGATATATATGTATATAGATATATATGTATATATATATATATATATGTATATATATATGTATATACATATATATATATACATATACATATATATA
>MU224033.1:1072095-1097377 GCA_018584345.1 Thuja plicata
ATATAGATATATATATATATATATGTATGTATGTATATATATATATATATATATATGTATATATATATATATATTTATATAACATGCAATGGTAGGGATCGGTCTATTGTGTGGATCTTGCAATAAAGTAACTACATCTCCATCCCTTACCATATCAGGAACATCAAATAGAGATATAAAACATACATGTCAACCATACACCTGCAAGTATGGGGTTAGTAAAAAACTATAATATACATAACATCAGCATATGCAAATAATCATCACCACCTATCTAACATCATGATATAAATCAAATACTCAAAGTATCAATGTTTTGCATCATCCATAGATATTGTAATAACATTAAAACATCATCAAATGCAACTAAATATCTAACATGCACATGAAAAGTGGTCTAAAGGAGTTTTCCATCCTAAACTGGAATGGTAGCAGAGGGGTGGGTATTACAAAACAAATATTAACATTGCAAATAAAAAAATTCAAAAGATTATTTGTGCAAACCTATGTTCATCTATAACATATTATACATAGAATTGGAGCTCATATTAAAGGAAGGAAAATTCTGTGATATATAGTTTTTTAGTTGCATAGTTTTATACTGAACTGACAAGCCAAAAATCTAGTGTTTCAATATTGTTCATAGTTTTCAATAGCATAATTGAGCAAAGAATTTTTTAATGCAATTTAATTGGGAGTATTTGTTTTTAATATTTTTTAATGTTAACTATTTTTAAATCTGATTAGTTTAGATTATTTAATATATCTCTTAGCATCCTTTACCTAGATCTTCTCTCAAGTATAGATATGCTAGTTTATGAATGAGGGTTATTGAAGATTTGTGACTAATGTTTCCACCCTTCCTCCTATATTTAAAGAGGTTATCCCTATTTTGAGAATATACAAATTTAGATCTTTATAGTAAGTTATATCATTATACACAGATTGCATTATGGGTCATGTGGAAGTAAGGAGAAGTGTCTACAAGTTTGGTCTATTTATGATAAACTATACTTTGTAAGTGGTTTTAATAAAATGATCCTTTCTGGGTTTTTTTAACCAAAAAGGTTTTCCCAATGTATATATTTTTTAATGTGTAAATATATGGTTGTATGATTCTCATCTTATTTATTTATATTTTATTTATAATTATTAGTATCCTAACATCCTAATTTATTACAAAATATCATCTTTCAAGCACCACTAAAATGGATGAAGCTAAGAGGTACCACTCCTATATTTATAGCTCTAAGGATGGTGACTAATAAGAGCTTAGATAGTAGAATGGGAGAGAAGTTAGAATTTTAAAATGTTGGGATTCTTTGTTATTCCCAAAATAGCAAACGTCTCTACCTAAGTCTCTCCTTTCTAATGTAAGAATTCCTTAGAAATAATGAAGATGAGAATAAACATATTAGTAACCCCCAAGAAAGGTAGAAATTTTGATTAAGTTAATCCCTCTTAAAAAATAAACAATTCCCAAATTTAAAGTATTGACTTTTTAAATTGATTTGGAATAAATGAGCTCTGATGAAATGTAACACATTTGTCTAGCTAGATGTTATTAATAAAATTTTGGTCTTTTATAATACCTGAAAAGGGACTTTGTAACCCAACCTAGTGTGTTCTTTATATAACGAGAAAAAATTAATGAAGCACATTCTCTTTCACTATGAACATGCTTCAAACATTTGGGGTTGAATTCATACAATAGGAAAATGGGGAGAACAATGCAACATATAATATACTAAGTGAATTACTTACCCGTTTCATTGATTGCATATTAGGAAGGAAGAATATCTCTAATAGGCTCAAGAGGTGACTCAAGCACTAATTAGAAATATGGTCTTCCCTTCACTAAATAATGTAACTAAAATGTAATGGGAATGATTATGTAATCTAATTGATCTATTAGAAAATTCACTAAAATTTTGATTAAATCATACTGATAAAAGTTAATATTGAGTTGAAACTGACATAAATGGAAATCATAAGACAGAACTAACATGACCCAGAAAATTTAGTCAAAAATGGTAGGGACACAACAAAATTCAATGTGTACCTAGGGACAGAGATAGATTCAATGTGTACCCAACACTTTCAGATGAAATTTTTACAGAATCTGCAATTGTTCTTGTACGGCCCAAAAAAGATCTAACAACTCCGTAACATGTTCTTGCACATAGAAAAATGGGGAAAAGGTTTGGAAAAGTGGTTTTCCTTGGTCAAACCCCTATTTAGGAATCAACTTTGAAATATGATATAAATTTCATAAATGAAATAATGTAAAAGGAAAATTGTTGATTTACCCTGCATAAACCCTCATGAACAGATGTAGAAATTTCTCAAATCCATGAAGATGCTTGAATGTGCTTGGAATCCAAATATTTTACATTAGAAGGTGATGTAGGATCAATAATTCCCTCACAAATGTATAGATCTATGATTTCCACTCCAAAAGATCAAGAATATAGATATGCTTGATAACCATGTGCAGGGAGAGAGAAGGGAGGGTGAATGAATCTTCTTTCTTGATTGAGAATTCCTCTACTTGGCCACCATGGGAGACAAACTTGCATTAATTAGATAATATTGCCTTTGATTTGATGGATCTTGAAGTAATGGAGACTTGGATATCTTGAATTGGATGTTTGCCTTAAAATCTTAAATTCAAATCCTCAATTGTTCTTTCTTTCTTCAAATCTTGATCACTTGATTGCCAAAATGCTTTGCAGTTGATTGTGATATCATGGATGTCAAAATGAGGAGATAGGATGTCCTTTTATATTAAATCCATAATTTTGAGATTCAAATTTGATCCAGGATGACCACAATTGAAAACTTTGGGAGAAGACCCCAATATAGGTCTCTGGGTGAAATTTGGGCCAAAAACCCTAGGAACATACCGCCATTGGCAATGTGTCCCTATAAAAATAGGCTTAAATATTACTGGTACATCAGAGATAGTGACTAGGTTCTAGAAAAGAATAATTATGTCGCATGGATCAAGCATAACGGGCCTTCAGACCTCGAAATCACCAAAATGGGGCCTAATAGGTCCTAAAGCATCCAACTATGGGTTCTATTATTTTAGGACTATACATTATTTTTTAATTTAAAATAGATAAGGTTTGACTTATTCCTTGGTCTATGCACTCTCATGTTTGTATTTGTCCATTGTGGTCTAAGAACATGAGACCTTTATATCAAACAATGTTCACTTTTTATCCATGTGGAATTTGATTGTAGAGAAATAGTAGGATTTTTTTAATTGTAAAGTTTTGTGGTAAACATGTTGGCCTAATACTGAGGCTTCTATAGGTTCTTTCATTTCTCCACCACTTGTGCCAATTCACAATTGTCTATCCAAATATAATAACTCATTTTTAAACAATGAAAATTTCCTTTGTTGAACCCCCTTAATGAGGCAAGAACCAAGAAAAATGATTTTAGTAAGGTTGGATGGTTAAAACCCCCTTTAACCTTTTGGATGTTAAATTTTGATGGAGATTGTTTTGGAAAATTTTGGTTGGATGGAGCTTTAGATTTTGTTTTGGTATCAATATCTTTTAAGGGGTCCCTTGTGTCAGATGGTTTTTACTTGTTGGGTATTTGATTGAACAATGAAAAAAATAGAATGCAATTATTAAGGAGTTTTCCCAATTCATTTCCTCTAGTAGCAAGCAATTTATTATGGAAGGTAAATCCTCTATATATATTGAAGGTTTAATAAGAAATCCTAATCCAAATATATTACTAATATCCTGAATGGGGAAGCATTATCTAATTTGTAAGCAGTTGTATATTTTTTATTTTTGCATGATTATAGGGGATTAACTAGGTGGTTCAATATGTTTGGCTAACATGGGGAATGACCAGGCTTATATTTTTATTTTGGTTAGAGATAGGGTGGACTCTTGAGATATCTTATCTTCTCTCCTAAATTACTTGCATAATTTCATTTTATAATGGATTGTTTTGGTTTCGTCACATGTCACATAGGTGATGAGATGACTTCTTTCAAGTAATGGTTTATAGTGTTTATTTAAGACTACAATAACAATAAAACTTCAAATATTACATAGCCTTTGAAGATTTGGTAGTATCAACACCATCCTATGTAATGAAGGCTCCCATGTGTTTTACTTTCCATTTCGAAGTCTTTTTATTTGACCAAATATTTATGTATTTCTCATTATTTTCATCTACTAATGCTAATTTTGAAGAGTGAAGATTCAATAAAATCCTCTATTATATTAAGAACAAGTCATGTTTTTAAGTAATTTTCTATTCAAAGGATAGTTGTAACTTCAATTTATCTTTTGATATTTTCTCTCATTTATCACATGTCTCCCCCAACCTCGTCATTTGTTCAAATTTTGACTCGCGTGGTAGGTCAAATTTTCATATAAGATATAAGTATTTATAAATATGGCCTCATTTCTAGTCTTTCTAAATAGGAAATCACCACAATTTAGCGTGACAAATACTATTTCAAAGCTCAAACAAAGATACCATGTAACCTCAACAAACATTATTGTCATTTACTCCTTTAAAATTTACCAATGTTAGAACCTCTACCTCCTGATAACTTAAAATGTGGATTCCTCCAAAGGTTCCCACAAATGAGGAATTATTTGTAACTCCCAAGGATAAGGAGGTGTTGAGACCCCTAAATATTTTAAAACCAAGGATGAGTCTCATGTGATTCCCCTAGTTTAATTCTTCCTACATAATCTACCGTGTAATTCAACCTGTAAAATTTTGAATGAATATAAATATATGGGCCTCAATTTTGTAAAAAATTCAAGTACGAAATGTGCAAAGTAAAAATAATTCAAGGGGGTGGAAAGTATTATACTCCCTAAAAAATAGATTTATGAAAGTAGAATTATGGGATTGGAAAACCAAGAGAAATATTTTTTACCTTCTTGTAACTCCAGTGATCTTCTATGGGTTGTTTATTTTGGGCCAACATGTCAAGTAAAAAATGGACACGTATTGAAAGAATCAAAAATCACCTAATCATAAGCAACCTCCAAGTTAAAATTGTTGTTTCTTGTGATATTTTATTGGTTGAGACAAGCATTTCCCCTTGATAGCATTATTGATGGTCCAACTATTAAGCAACCTACAAAGTTAAGATTGTTGTTCCTAGTGAGATTTTATTGGTTGAGACAAATATTTTCCCCTTGGAAGAATTAGTGATCGTCCAACTATTAAGTTACCTAAAAAAGGTACAAGGTATGGTAATCCATCATTGGCTTAAGCTAATCATGAAGGAATATTTAATAGAAGAAAAAACACATAGCTAAAACAAAATTAAAAATAGATGAAGAAATGGGATGTTAATATACATAAATAACCAAACACAAATGAGGAAATAATAAAATACATAAGAAAAATTTAGGAAAGTCATATGGACAACTCCAATAGATCAAAAAACAATGCTTAATATACAAGAATTTAACCCCACATGAGACCATGAATAAAAATCCTACATAGGAGAAAATATTAAGTGGAAAACAAAAATGTTAATAGCCCAATTAAGGACTACCTCTCATCATCTCAAATGTGAAACAAGTAGATGACTACGTCTTAAAGAGGAATGGGAAAAAAGAATAAACTAATTTTGCAATAATAGAGCAATGGAGACAAAACAGGACTTCATCATAGACTTCCCAACATACAATGACATCTATGCAAATTATGAAGTCATCTTGCAAGTTGATAATTTAAGTCCCTTTCTTGAAAAGGAAAGGTTGGACAAACTGCAAACCTCATCATCAAATTCACTACAAAATATCTAATATTGAGAAGGGATTACAAACTTTATAAGACCTTTTTTTGGTTTCTCATGCATTGCTCTGTAGTCCCATAGATTTTTTTGACCTTGTGAATGCTATTAAAATCTCTCATTTCATTTTATATCAACCATTTTGAAAATTATCGAGACAAATCCTGAAAGAATAAATTGTCCCAAAAAATATACCCCTCTTCTATAGGAACATAGAGAAGCTCTCATAATATAAATTAGGAGCAGCTAAGAGGCATTTTTATAAATTATAGCTCCTTGTTGTTTAACATATGCCTTTGGAAAACTAAAAAAAATTAGTTTACCTTGGAACTGTTGACTTTCATTTTAGTCCCTGCCTTTGAAAGCAGAGACTAATGTTTTCAATACACTTTCTACAGTTAGTTTGCAAGTTGGAAGCTGATAGGGCTTGTTTTTACTCAATATAATTTCCATGTTTTGTACCCTAAGTTTTTATTTAAAGACTTGCATATTTTTTAAATCCTGGAGGTGACACAAGGATGTTAAGGATTTTATTTTTAATTATGTTATTTGTATGGCAGGAAAACATGAGGAGTCGATACCTTTCTTGAAATGAAGTATACTTTGAGAAGTAGATGAAATGAATTACAAGACAGTCATTCTTCATGGTGACATATAAAGTTTAGATGTGTTGTAACACTTGGAAAAGGCAGAATTCATCCGAGAGCAATATTGTGCCAATTCATCTATGTGGCATCCTACTTGGTCAATGTTGACTGGTCAAGCTTTGTCAAACAAAGAGACACTTTAATCAAATCAAAAGTTCATCAATCAAAGTAAGCAACTCCTCTAAAATGAAATATGTGTAGAGTGTTAACCATCAAAGTTAGGTTTTAACAAATAAAATGTGTCAAAATCTAAAGTACAAACAATATGGGTTGTCGAATAAGTAGAATCAAGTGGTGGCGAAGAAAACCTTATTCAGAAAAAGAATTCATAAAGAGGATTGACTTATGGGACCCAGTAACAAATGTCAAATAAAATCTTGTTTCAAATAAGTGGATGGGTTGAATAAGGATGGCTGGAGTTATTCCAAATATGGTGGGGCTGTTGTACATCACTCGTCGAATAAAAGGTTTTGTCGAGTAACCCACCTGGAGGGAAATTAAATAAAGAAGGAGAAAGGTTTGAGTGATGAGTTCATGTCAAATATATTTTACCATCAAGTAAGTCAAAAAGGTTTCCATATGAGAATAAATTTACCTTATAATGGGTGATGTCACAGAATACACATGCAGCAGTTGTCCAAAGGTTAGAAATAACTCATCGATAATTCATAAAGAGGATTGGCTTATGGGACCCAGTAACAAATGTTGAATAAAATCTTGTTTCAAATAAGTGGACGGGTTGGATAACGATAGCTGGAGTTATTCCAAATATGGTGGGGCTATTGCACATCACTTGTCGAATAAAAGGTTTTCTCGAATAACCCACCTGGAGGGAAATTACATAAAAGTTATTTGAAAGGAGAAAGGTTTGAGTGATTATTTCATGTCGAATAGCTTTTACTGTCAAGTAAGTTGAAAAGGTTTCCATACAAGAAGAAATTTACCTTATAATGGGTGATGTCACAGAATACACACGTAGCAGTTGTCCAAAGGTTAGAAATAACTCATCGAGTAAAATGACATTTTGAATAACTTTGAGGCTATGCAACACTAAGTACTATTTTGTTCGAGGGCATTAAACAAAAAAATTAAAGAATCATTTGTGTCATATGAAATGAATCTTTGAGTAACTTAAAATGGGTTGCATGATGGTTTGAGTATATTCAATATACTTAATAATAATTGTTATAAGAAAAATAAAATAGATGGCAACGCATAGTTGTAAAGTGGAGGATAGAATATTCATCAGATAATAAAGGCATTGAGTAAGTTGTGTAACAACTTAGCAAAGATTGATGGTTATTTGAGAGGAAGCCTTATCGAGTAAAGGCAGATAATATTGTTTGAAACTCATTTTGAATAATCTAGGGCGTCAATTAGAGGTAAATATGAGAAAATAGAGGTTTCTAATTAATTGATAAAGCACTATTGTGAAGACGGTCATAAAGGATTACTCGATGGTGCCTAATTATTTGATTGCATTGAAATAAATGTCAGGCACGAGTGGAATTAAACATTTGGCCTTTTTAAATGACAATTTGAGCTGTATTTATGACCGTTGTGATTGATTTTCCTTACAGGGGTTATAAAATTGATCTTGTGACAAGAAGCTTGCACAGGTTTTCATAAAATGGTAGAAGCTTGAGAATTATAGAGTTTCATCAAATTGCATCATTATTCCAAAGTCAATTATTGATCTTGCAGAGAAGTTGAAGAACATGGTGTCTTCATCATCAAAGAAACTAAGGGAAAAGAAATAGAAGGATGTTCTAATTGAATAGCCCACTGAGGAAAACAAGCCAAAAAGGCACAAGGTCAAGGGAAGACATCTAAAATGATGTGGTACTAGAGTCTTGTTTCTACTATAGAGTCATCTTGGCTCTAGTCTAAGATCTATCTCCTAGATCTCTTAGGGTATTCACAACCCTAAACTGAGGTAAGTCACTATCATCTTTACCTCCCCTTCAAGACTCGGTCCCCATCAACATGCTATTCAACTTCCTCATTGAACCTACACAAATAGATTCATTCTATTCACTCAATCAATGTTTTTAGAACATTTCTTTCATTCTCTTCCCTAGCCAAACTATTACCAAGCTCACCTAGGGTAAGATCTCCAGACTCGTAACTGTTGCTTCTCCTATCAAAAACAAAGAGGAATTTATGTACAAGGGCTCCTCTTGAGTTCCATCCCAACACATGATTCTCACCATGGATTCAGGAATCTCGAGGGGCCATTAATGTTTATAACCCAAAATGGGTGAAGAGATAACAACTTGCAAAACAAAAATAAAGTAAACTAATCTAATTTCATGCAAAATGAACAACAAAGCTTCATATTCACTAAACACACAGTCTGAAACTTCTCATTACTGGAAACAAAAACAATACAATAATTTTCAACTCTATAACTCTCTCTTTTCAACCTCTACTACATATAAAAGAAGGCTTGAGATGTCATTCTTAACCACCCCATCATTGGAACAACCTTAACTTCCCACTCATTTTTAAGCATCTCTTCAAGAACTATTACAACTACCCATACTGTCCATTAAAGATAAGATCTATTTTTCACAGGTCATTACAATTGTATTCACCAAGTAACAGTAATGCAAACTGAGCATCAGTATTAACCGGGTGTTATTTTTAAATAAGTGCCAGTGTTAAGAAATCTCTAGCATTATCCTAGTTCTAGTGTTAACCAAGCTCTAGTGTTAACTAAGATCCAGCATTAACCGAGTTCTAGTGTTAACCAAGTTCCAGTGTTAACTGAGCACCAGTGTTAACCAAGAACCAATCCTACCAAGTAGCTTATCAAATGTTCTTGATGCCTTGGTTGGATTTCCATAGGCTTACAAGATACCTCACACACACACAAAACTAAAAGAAACCAACTAAGAAACTAGAGTGTTTGTTCATCAGCTTGACACATTTTTCCACTCGGTCATTACAAGAGTGAATGAAAAAAACACTTTACAAACCAACAAAACTAATCTAAGAATTCTTAAGAGTATTTCACCCTAGTTCTTTAGGTTCTCTTGCACCATACTCCCCCAACAAAGAGAAATCAACTTCCATGTGATTGGATCAGGTCAGGGTCAATGCCCAACTTCTTGAACTCGGTCTCCTGCACCCATGTAGCTTCAGAATCAGCTTTCCCTTGCCACTTGACTAGATTCTCCATGTATGTCTTTGTTCTAGTCTACTTGGAAACTCTTGAATTCATAATATTCTCTTCTCTTGGATTTGGTGCTACTGGAAGTTTTAGTGCCTTGATATCCTCTATTGTTATTGTTAAATCAGGATCTTCTTATGGAATTGGTCCCTTGTAGGACACCAGATGCCACATTAAAGATAGGAGATAAACCTATATCTGTAGGAAGGTCAACTTTGTAAGAATTAGACCCATACTTCACCAAAATTGCACAAGTTCCTATCCTTCTCATTTGAAGATTACTAGGGACACCTTTCTACAACCATGCTTTGTTTAGGTACACCATGACTAAATCTCTAACTTGAAACTGAACATCTTTTTTTCCTTTCATCTACCTTCTGATGGGTGTGAGTTGTACTCTCCACTAATGTCTTCTTCACAGTATCATGGACTTCTTTCATGGACTAAGAAAAATATTTATCATAACCACTCTTCTCTACATTTTTTCCAAGATCCCTGAGTTCACATATACCCCTGGGATGAATCCCATATACTATTACAAAAGGGATTTTTCCAATGGATGTATTGACTATATCATTGTAGGAAAACTCAGCTTGTGCAATTAACTGATCCCATGACTATTGATAGGGAGCCTCCTTGTTTACCTTCTAAGTTTGCTTGAACTCTTCTTAGGTCTCTCCTAGGATCTCTAGGGCTTCCTCAATCCACCCCTAAACTTGCAAAGATTCAATTCTTCCCCTTCAAACAAGAGCCTTCCTATCTTGTTAGGTTCACCATTCTTGTGTTCTGCAAGAAATTTCCTCCACAGTAACACCCATGCCCTAATCTCTATTTTGGATTCGCAGGAGGGTCAAGGCTTGAATCATCTCCATTCTTGGATTGCAAACAAGGTTTTAAGTTCCCAAGTTGAACCATTTCACCATCGAGTCTTGGATTCCAATATTTTAGGGTTGTAGCCTTTTTCCTCCAATTAGGCCTCCTAAAAAGTAGGAAAGCACTTTTTCAGTACAAAACCTTCAAAGGACCCACAAATATTTTGTTTCAATCTTCAAGTAAAGAAAAAACCCACAAGGATTTTCTAGTTCTCTTGGTCTGACACTGTTCGTACACCTTGTTTCTAGAATGTGGCTTCTTTCTTGGTTTTGGACCAATTTTAGATCTTTGGCTTCAAAACTTGGTAAGTTGATGTCTTGGGCACTCCTCCACATTTATAAATACCTACATGAAATTTCACATGACATCCATGGCATACTTGGCTCATGTCAATAGCCTCCTACAATTTAAAGCTATCTGTTACTTCCTTTTCCTAACCGGGCTCTTCAACTAGCTCGCCTAGGGAAAGTTCTTAAAAATACTTGCATGCATCTTTAGAGCTCCTCCTTCCAGATTCTCGAAGCTCCATGGACCTAGTCTCCATCCCCAAGTGGTCATACAGAACCAATGGCGGAAAATGGAGTTAGGTCCACATCCTTGCTTCTTGACCAAAACTGGACAGCAAATAGTCCAATCCAAAAGAATTTACAAACTACAAAACAAAAACAACTACAAAAAAAAAAACTATCAGAAAGACTCCACAGCATATACACAAATGTATTTCACTAATAACAGTCACAATTTCAATCCAATTTCATCAACTTTCCCTCTGTTTTCATTCAAACTCTCTGTTGTTCAGGGTACAGTCTGTACACAATAATTTTTGTACCCCTAAATTAGGGTTTTTCTCCACATATATACCCTACCTTAGATTTTTTAACCCTTGGTTAAACTTCATCTACTCTAAACACTAAAATACTTAAGACAACTCAAAAGTTGTCAACAACTTTTGAAAAGTTTCTAATGTTGCTATGCAACATTTTTACATCTTTTCCACCATTTCACTTTCCTTGTGTTTTAATACTTATCTAACCTATCTAACCTTAGCTAGACCATCTAGGGTATCCAAGGACCCTAAGAACCTCCATGACATCATCCTGACATTTGATGACATCATCAAGTACAGTTCATCAAATAGAGCCAAATAGAGCTATTTTCACATAACAGAGAGCAAAACTAAAACCTATACTAATCACTCTTGGTCCACATGACCTTATGTATTTACATTGCCCTACAAGAGGGTCTTTCACACAACCACACACCCAAAATGGCATGAGACCACCAACTGACTGGTTCCTCAAGGGTGCTCCTGCACCATACTACCAAGGCTAAAAACTTGTGTCACCTCTAGGGACAAGAGCTTAGGATCAATTCCTTGTTTCTTGAATTCATTCTTAGCTACCCAAGTAGCCTTAGCCTCTGACATGCCTGCCCACTGAATGAGATGCTCCATATAAGTTCCCTGTCTAGTCTTCTTCTTCACCCGAGAGTCTAAAATCTTCACTGCCCTTGGTGTTGATGTAGGGGCAATCTAAACATCTGCTGCTATGTCCTTACCATCTAACTGTAACTCAGTCTCTACTAGTGTAGGTCCTTTATACTGGACTAAATCCTGCACATTGAAAATAGGAGACATTGCCAAATCTGATGGCAAGTCTAGTTTATAGGCATTGCGCCCATACTTTGCAAGAATCTTGCAAGGACCAATCCTTCTCATCTGCAGCTTGGTGGGGACTCCCTTCTACAATTTGGACTTGTTAAGATGTACCATCACAAGATCACCCATAGCAAACTAAAGATCTATTCTTCCTTCATCAACTCTAGCTTTTAATTTTTTTGTAGCCTCTTGGAGCTGCTTCTTTACTTGCTCATGAACTTCCTTCATGGATTGAGAAAAATCATTTGCATATGCACTCCTTCCTTTTGCATTTTCCAAGTTTCTCAACTCCAACACACCTCTAGGGTGCAGCCCATAGACTATTTCAAAGGGGATTTTGCCTTTTTTCCTATTTGCACTATCATTGTAGGCATATTCAGCCTGTGGTAACATCTAATCCCACATCACTCCATACTCCTTTGTCAAACACCTAAGGAGATTTCCTAGCACTCTATTGATCACTTCAGTCTAACCATCTATTTGGGGATGGTAGGCTGACCCAAATGAAAAATTGGTTCCCAATCTTGTCCACAAGGTCTTCCAAAAATGACCCATGAATTTTACATCTCTGTCAGATACTATGCTGATGGGTAAACCATGAATTCTTACCACCTCTTTGAAGAATAAATGAGCAATGTGAATGGCATAATGGGTGGTTTTGCAAGAAATGAAGTGACTCATCTTGCTAAACCTATCTACCACCACAAATATACTATCTAAATGAGTATTGGTTCTAGGCAGCCCAACAATAAAATCCATACTGATACATTCCCAAGGCCTATTAGGAATGGACAAAGGCTAATACAAACCTACATTAGATGATATACCCTTGGCTTTTTGGAAAACCAAACATTGCTCCACATACTTCCTGATGTCCTTTTACATCCTAGGCCAATAATAAAACCTTTTCACTAATTCTAATGTCTTATTTAGGCCAAAATGCCCACTTAAGCTGTCATTGTGCTTTTCTTGAATAACATTCTCCCTCATAGATCCCTTGGGAACACATATCTGCCCTTCTCTAAACAAGAGATCATTCTAAATTTTATAGTCTACAAATTCACTATGGAAATGGTTCTTGAATTCTTTACATACCTTGTATGCTTCTGAGAAGTCCTCATCACCTTCATAAAGCTCCTTGAAGCTTTCTATGCCTATACTTTGCAACTACACTTCTTGGACTGTCAAGAGTCTCCTACTCAAAGAATCAACCACTTTATTCAACTACCCTTTCTTATGTTTGATGGTAAAGATATAGGCCTACAAATATTCCATCCATTTAAGGTGTTTGTTTCTCAACTTCTCCTGAGAATTGATAAAAATCAAAGCTTTATTGTCAGTATAAACTACAAATTCCTTGGGCAACAAATAGTGCCTCCATTTCCTCAAATATTGCACCAATGCATATAACTCTAGGTCATAAGAAGAGTAACTCTTCTTGGCCTCATTCAACTTCTCACTGTAAAAGGCCACTGGCCTATTCTCTTGATTCAATACTACCCCAACAGCTATACCACTTGCATCACATTCAAGGGTAAACAACTTATCAAAATTAGGCAAAACCAAAATAGGTTGTGTTGCCACTCTTTTCTTCAATACTTAAAAACCTCTACCAACCTCTATAGTCCATTTGAATTTAGTTTTCACTCCACCTTTTATTGTATCTAAGACTGGTGCACATATTTCACTAAAGCCTCTAATGAACTTCCTATAAAATTGTGCAAGTCCATGGAAACTTCTTACCTCAAAACTGCATGTAGGGGTAGGCCAATTCAAGATTGCCTCAACCTTGTTGGGATCAATCTTCAAGGTTCCTTGTGACACCACAAAACCAAGATAGATCAACTCTTGTTTCATAAACTCACATTTTTCCAAGTTAATGGACAACTTCTCCTTATGAAGTTTCTTCATCACAATCTGCAAATGTTGGAGGTGTTTTTCCTTGGTCTAACTGAAAATGAGGATGTCATCTAAGTACACAACTACAAATCTGCCTATGTAGTCCTTCAACACCTCATTCATCAACCTTATAAAGGTGCTTGGAGCATTGCTAAGCCCAAAGGGCATGACCAACCATTCATAGAGCCCTTATGTTGTCTTGAATGTTGTCTTCCATTCATCACCCTCCTTAATTCTGATTTGATGGTACCCACTCTTCACATCCAATTTGGTGTAGTACCTTGCTCCTCCCAAACATTCCATAAGATCTTCAATCCTAGGAATGGGAAACTGGTATCTCACAGTGATCCTGTTAATTTCTCTTCAGTCTGTACAAATCCTCCACTTGCCTCCCTTCTTGGATGCTACAACCACTGGTACTGCACATGGACTAATGCTTTGCCTAATAAGACATTGGTCCAAAAGTTCTTGGACTTTTTTTTCTATCTCCTTGTTTTGAACAGGATTCACCTTATATGCAGCTTTGTTTGGTAGAGATGCTCTGGGTATGAAGTCAATCTGATGACTTATGTCTCTTGGAGGTGGCAACATTGTTGGTGTTCCATCACTAACTATGTCTTTAAACTCCTCCAATAACTCTTGCACTTCCTTTGGCAATGGTGGTTGTTCCACCTTCTTCTCTTCACTAGGCTTAAGCATGATAGCATAGTGTAAACCTTCTCCACTCTTTACTATCTGCAAATACTCTTTACCTCCTTGTAATAAGACATTAGTCTCTATTGATGCAGACCCCTCATCATCCACAAGTGACTAAATTTTATAGGTGACCCCATCTTTCTTGAAAGAATAAGAATTTTTCTATCCATCATGAATTGTCTTCCTATCAAACTGCCATGGCCTACCTAAGAGTAGGTGGTGTTACCTCTTTTTCTTGTAGAATTGATTATAATGAAAATAAATGCTAGACTCTCTTATACCCAAGTTAGATTCTCACAATAAAAAGGGCTAATTAACAAGGATAGAAAATCCTTCTACACTTTGGGCTCCACACACCCAAGCGGGTACACCTTTGATAGAGTATCAGCTTTCATCAGTTTTAATAGTGGATTAAGGATTGGAGATCCTTCTTCCTTTTATGCCATTTAGGCCTAGGAAGGCTAACCTATTGATTCACTCTTCAAGGAATCACAAAGATGAATTGTACTTAATACAATTAACTAGACTTGTACTTGAAATAACAATGAGTATAAAGACTGATTGAATTTGAATTTGATGATAAAAACCACTTGTCAGCATTTATGACCAGTTCCTAATCATGGGTGATAGAGTCAAAATAGAGCATACATATGTTAAAAATAATCAATGGAAATGAAAATGAACCCCAGATAGAATTCCTTACAAACTATCCTCTCATCCTCACACCCCTGTATCAAATCCCTGCATAAACCCTAATCCTCTGCAATCATCTACAAGATTTAAAACTTTCCATGAAAGAAACTCATAGACAAGAACATGACTACCTTATAACCAGTATATTCAAAGTGCCTTACAAATTGAACACACAAGAATTGATAATAAATGCAAGAACACATCATAGATATCAAAATGGAGATTCCATTGTATTTTATTAATATAGATTTGAATACTAGTACATTCAAAAAGACTCAGAACCAATACTCAGACACAATTCAGTAATCTACCTTGTAGTCTTATTTTACCATCTTTATTACAAAATTACAACTTGATACTTATAGGCAGCCACAGTCATCTTGGAATCATTTTGGAAAATAAGGATGCAAGAAGCTATGGATGACTAGACTAGATGACAAAATACAATTTCAAGAAGAGACAAAACTTTAGGTGGAAGGGAATAACAGATTTTTCCATGAGCCAAGTAATCTTTTGTCCTGTGACCACCTGGCTGCATGAAATTGCTCCGAGGTGGCTGGGTCTTCGTTATCTGGATCTTGTCCTTTTGCTGATGCAGAGGCCCCAATATTTGATTTGTTCCAAATGCTCAACTTCTTTGGTGTTAGTTGTCCCCTTTATATTTGTCATCTCATGTTACCGGGGTGACTATTCCATACTTGCTAACCCATGTAGTGAACACCTCATCACTTGGCCAACTGAAGCTGAGAACTTCATCTTTTCAGCTGCTGAACTCTTCCCAGTCACTGTTAGTATTCTCAACTTTTGCCTCCCATGACTCAAATAATTCCTTGGCCTTATTCAAAATATCTATAGTCAGCACAAACCATCCAGTATTTGCCAATGTAACAATACTTTTTGTCCTGCTAGTCAGTGCTTCATTTAACTGCCTCAACCATAGGGCTTCATTCTTTATGTTCCCATCTTCTTTGAACATATTGGGATACATATCATATCTATCCTTGGAAAATTCTCCTCTCAAAACTGTGACCCTCTTTATGGCCATGCTCTTCTTGATGTCTAAATTAACCATCAAATTGAGACATTTATGGGTGCTCGTTAGGGTGATATCAATATTATTCTTCTCTTTTGACAGGGAGTAAAATGATTTAACATGGGCTGCCTTCCCTTTACATTTACTCATTATCAAATCCCATTGTCCCTTTTCATCCTCATATCTGTTGGTGATGCTTGCAATTTTTTTTCCCAATAGGTAGAGGTTAGAGAGGTTGACCTCACTGGCACACCTTTTGAGGTTGGAGAAGATCTGATCTGAACACTTTTTTTTTACCAATTACTCAGCCTCTTTCTATGCCCAGGAATCTTCAAGGTCACTTTTTCCCTCTTCTTCTAACCTTTTTCTTTCATCTATCAATCTATTTTTCTAAGCCTCCAATTCTACTCTTTTAGCATCAATGGCCTCTTGAGTAGTAGGACTTAGAGGTGTAGGGGATGGGGGATATGTGATAAATGGACTAGAGGAGGAGGGCTGATGAGGTTCTTGAGTAAATATTCCTTGGGGCACAAGTTGGACCTTCTGTTTACCCTCCAACTCTGCTATTATGTTGTCTTTCATCAAGGATTTGACCTTCTCTTCATTATAAGCCTTGAGTACAAGCTCATATTTCTCATTTAGACTAACATAGGCCTCCTTTTCTTTCAATGATACTTTCATGCTCAAATTGGCTACTTGTACAACAAGGTTAGCCACTTCAATTCCTGAGGTGTCAGCAACCCTCTTCACAATTAGACTGCCAGTGTCTTCAGTCTCGTCATCTTCTCTTATTCTCCTTTTGTCCTTTTTCTTTAGTGACCAAATAGCCAGAGCTGCATGATCCTCACTAAGCTGGGCACCAATTGATGTCCCTGTAGTAGTCATAGGTTTGGCTTGTTTTCTCACAACATCAAAGACTACTGCATCAGCTAAGTCCCATTGTGGCAATATGAGAACTCCTTGCTTTTTGACCATCGGTCTGCCCTCTTCAGGAGTAATTTTATCAAATTTTGATATCATTTCTTGCTTGACTTCTTTCTCTATATCCTCCTCGATAGAATTGGGTTGAGCTTCTATCATCTTCTGGCACTTATTATTGTACTCATTAATATGGCACCTCCATAGGAATTGAATGAAAGCCCTAGTTTTGATGAAACTATCATCAGACAAGAATTCATCACTGGCTTCTTTGGTCACAGGATCTAATTCCTTTCCAGAAAATTCTTCCACTCTATGGTCAGATGTTGTATGTCTAGGTTCCCCTGGCATCCCTTCTTGTAGTTCTTGAGTGGTAACAACCACTTCACCAGCATTCTTCATTTTGACCAGTTGTTCAGCAATGGTTTGGTCATCATACTACATGGGGGATTGGGAGGGAGAATACAATTCACTCCCCTATTCTTCTATTTCCACCCTTTGCCTCTTGGTAGAAGGCACCTCTTGAACATCAGTATCTATTGGCCTCTTTCCCTTATGCTGAAGGGACTTGTCAACTTTGGGAGCAACAGTGGTATATCCTCTTCTCTTATACACTACATAGTTCCCTGGTGGAACTTTTCTGCTCTGTGGAAATTTATTCAAAATAGCAAGAGCCCTTTCTGGATCACTCTCAACTCCTCTCTTCATCTTCTCATTTAGGGTTTTCATTATTCCCTCAAAAATATTCACCAGGGAATCAATTTTGTAAGACCATGGGAAAAAATCCTTTAAAGGATCATAAGTCTTGTCAAAATTATGAACAAAGTCCAAAGACTTCTTGTATGCCATCCATTTTTCCTTCCTGATTTCTTGAACATCTAGGTCAAAAATGTTCCTGATGATATCTTCTGGATAATTGAGTTGATGCTTTAATATTATACAATTAGTTCTCTTCCTGAACATACCCATGATTAAATCCTCATTATCTACACATCTGGACACAGAAGTGGCTAAGTAATAAGGCTCAAAATATTTATCAAACTGTGTCCACCCACCTTTGGTTATGATAAAGTGATGGGCTCTGGTGAGGGTATGAAAGATACTTCCTTTCATCTTTCTAGTCAGGGCTTCTTCATGTAACCCACCTAATTGTCTTATAATCTCTGCCAGTCCAATCTTGAGTGGGACTCTATAAGGTAGCACATAAGGGGTACCTTTGAAACCATAAACCCTAATTACTATGGAAGAAGGGTATACGATTAAATCTCCCCAATTGTGAGTGATTTTTAACTCTGGGACATGTTCCATAGGCCTTAAAAGCATCATCATTTCATTATGAACTCTAGCATTTTGGTTGCTCAGCAATGACTTAAGTCTGGTTGCAAAAACTTTGTCAAAATACACATAGCTGGTATTCTTCCTGTCCCATGATAAATCAGCACTCCACATCTGGATAGGCAATTCTTTACCATCTTGGAATTTTTCCAATTCCATTTCTTCTTCAAATAAATTAGTACTATTGAATAAGAACATATGCATCATGAGGGAATACCAACCCATTGGTTTCTATATGTTGCCATCTTGGATCCCTGACAAACCATCATGCATCTCCTGAGAAATATAAGATGCATAGTCAAACACTACTGACAAGTGGGGATGTAGAATCTGAACAACCATCAACATTATATGGACAGGCATTGCCCCCTCTTCATCTATCCCCAAAAAATTGCATAGAGCACTATACATTTTTCTGGCTTTGCCATTGAAAAGATCCAATTTGAAGGGTTCTAGGGTTCTGGGCCCTATCACTACCAATTCCCCTATTGTGTTAGCATACCCTTTTACTACTTCACCTCTATAAAAATCTCTTTGGTTCTTGTATATTTCCTTGAAGTATTCAAGGTCAATATCATCCATATTTTGGGAGGGATCAATTAGCTTGAAATTCCTTATGATTTTGTCTGCTGATATAGTTAATAGTATGCCTCCCCGGGTATCCCTAACAACCCTAGCCACCTTATCATAAGTGTTCACGATCAAGATGAATAAATCAATATCCATGAACACACTGGGAGCTATTATTTTTCCCACATCTAATTCCCAAATATTACAGTCTAGGGTAGAGGCATTGCACTAACTATAGGCCATTCTGAACAGGGTAAGGCCATCAAAACTGGTCTTAGCATCCTTTGCCCATCTACCAAAATCATACAATCCTTCTCTGATCTTAAAATGAGGATGCAATGGGACTATCTTTTTAGCTTTTGTGGCATCCCCTAAGGATAGTGGTAATTGTTGCAATAAGTCTTCCCTGACATTTCTCTTCTTGTAATCAACCTCTCTAGAGATTTTGATTCTAGGGGCCATTCTCAGGATTTTCTATCAATACTAGAATTGGGTTCTGAAAAAAAAGCTCTAAAACCTTTCTGAACTACAAATTCTATCTCAATTGGAATGCTAGTGAATCAGTAAGCTTACCCATTCAGCACAGAAGTTGCGTGAAGCTGGTTTTCTTCGCAATTTCATCTTTGCTCAAATTGTTTTGGTGAATTATTACGACTGTAGTTGGCTTAATCAATTTTATGGCCTCAGTCAAATCAGTATTGAATTCAACTGGAGATGTCACACATTCTACAATTAATCCATAAGCTTCAGTTTCATGGCTTAACGGCTCTCTACAACTTTTTTCATCAACTTTGAATTTGAACCGTCAATTCTGAACATCACTCTTCACATCTGACAGCTATCTTATTTTCCCAAAAACAATTGTCGACTGAAGACACATGTCACCACCGCTTAATCGCTTACTCATTAGATGTCAAGCAACTTCTCTTTAAGTGATTAAGTGAGTCATCAGATATGGAACAACTTAACTGAAGTTTAAACTCTTGTTAGCTTTGAATACCTGGGCCCACCAACTGCCAGATGTCATCACCGCTTAATCGCTTACTCGATAGATGTCGAGCATCTTGAGCATAAGTGATTAAGCTAACCATCAATTCTTTCTGAGCTTTAACACCTTTTAACTCATCTGCGACTGGACCCACATGCTTCCTTGGACAGGTGTCACCTCTGCTTAATCACTTACTCATTAGATTCCGTGCATTTTTCCTTTAAGTGATTAAGTGGGCCATTCGCTCTTTTCAAACTTGTGCACTATTTAATAGAACACCTTTACGACTGTTCGGCCCCACCAAGGACATGTGTCGCCTTTTCTTAATCACTTAACTGCTAGATATCGAGCATGTTCTGATTAAGCGATTAAGCGCACTGTCCAATCTTTTATGACTTGCTCGATACATAAGGTGATGACGTAAATGGGACTTTACATGGTGAGACTTAGGAAATATTAAAACAATTAGGAATCACAGTCTTTTGTAAAAAGCCACCCATTTAACATGGACACATGACTTAAGGTGACTTAAGTGACCGAAAAAGTAACACGAAAATAGAACAGGCCGAGGCATTTAAGGTTTTTGTCATTTTTAACCATTTTCAATTAGGTTAAGGGTTTGAGGAACTTTTCAGAGGCATAAGAACACTCTAAAACTTGATTTCAAATCCCTAGACATTATTAATGACAAGAGACCCTAAGAAAATTACATGGCATAACTTAAGTAGGAAATAGCACCAACAGTGGCTCTCTCTGAGGATGTTTAAACACTAGGTTATAACAAGAACCACAGATCTCTGGGGAAGAAAACCACAAAACAGACCAACCTAAAACTGGAAACAAACACACAACAAAAGGGAAACACACCTATACATACTACAAACTATTGTGCATGGAGAAAAGCTTAATTAAAGAAATTTTTCAAGAATTGTCCATGCACTGGCAATTCCTGTTCTTCATCATCTAAACTCTTGAGGAAATAAGAATCTTTTCCAAAAATATGAGAAACAACAAAAGGTCCAATCCATAGTGATTCAAATTTCTTGTGCTTGCCCTTCTCTTCAGCCCTAACATTCCATTGCAGCACAAAATCACCAGGAAGAAACTTTCTCTCATCTGCCCTTTTGTTAAAAAGGTTTTTCATTCTTTGCTATAGTTTGATATTTTCTCTCTGGCTTTCTCTCCTTATCTCATCCAATTCCACCAACTGAACCATCCTTTCTTCCATGGGTTCAGAGATTTCTATTTCTTCATACTGGATAAACTTGTAAATTGGGACCAAATTGTTAACAGGCATTCTTGATTGGACACCATAAACCAATTCAAAAGGAGATTTCCCAGTGGCCTTCTTGATAGTAATCCTATCATCCCAAAGGTCAAGTTTCAACTTAACATGCCAAGCTCTCTTATTTCCTTCCAAGGTCTTTTTCAAAATTTGTAAGATGCTTTTATTGCTAGATTCTGCTTGACCATTAGCTTGAGGGTGGTATGGGGATGAATAGGACATAACAATTCCCATATCAAAGAAAAATTCAGTGAACTCTTCAGACCTAAAGCACATGGCATTGTCCATTATCATTTTAAGGGGGACACCAAACCTTGTAATTATGTTATCCATCAAAAATTCAATCACCATAGTACTTGTTTCCTTTTTGGTTGGGGCTGCTTCTACCCACTTTGTGAAATAATCAGTTGCTAGCAAAATCCAGCCATGGCCTCCACTTGATTTTTCATTAAATTCTCCTATAAAATCCATTCCCAACATAGCAAAGGGAGCCTCCACCACTACTGAGTTTAATAACAATGCCCCTGAATACTTCATCTTGCTTGAAAATCTCTGGCATGGCTCACATTTCCTGACAAAAGTGTGAGCATCTTGGAAAACACAAGGCCAATAATATCCAGCCCTCAAAATTTTGTGGGCTGTTGTTCTATCAAAATAATGCCCTCCACATATTCCAGAGTGCATTTCCTTCAATATCTTTTCTGATTGACCTTTGTCAAGGCACAACAATAAAATCCCATCTCTATTTTTCTAGAATAAATCACCCTGCAAAAAAACATACTTTTGTGATTGCAATTTCAAACTCCTCCTTTGGTTATCATTCAAGTTGTCTGGATATTTAGCATTTTTAAGGAAATAAACAATATTGGAATACCAGGGTTGCATCTCAATACTTTTCAAACAATTATCTTTTGCACCAACACTGTTTATTTGGGCCAAATCAAAATTTTCTTCTGTCATCAACTTAACCAACCCTAATCCCCTCACTAACTTAGTGATATGGATTTCTATATCAAATTCTTGGACTTTATTGATCCATTTACATCTTTTTCCTGTCACTTCATTTTGAATAAAAATATCTTTGACAATAGCATGAGGGACATATGCTTTTACTTTTGCACACACCAAATAAGGCCTGAAAGCCTTGACTGCCTTCACCAAAGAATAAGCTTTTTTTTCCATCATCTGATAATTTAATTTGGCTGATTGCAATGATTTACTAAAAAAATGCAATGGGGTGCTCCAATCCCTCACTATCTTTCTGCAATAAGACTGCTGCAATAGTATGAAATGATGCAAAAGTAAACAAAGAAAATGGCTTGGTATAATCCAGGGATACAAGGACTGGTGCTTCTTGAATAGCCTATTTTATCCTTTCAAAGGCTAACTGAGCTCCTTGGCCCCATTCAAACTTCACATTTTTCTTTAGCAATTTGACAATAGGCTTAACCAGTTCTGCAAAATTGACAATAAATCTCCTAACAAAGTTGATCTGCCCTAGAAATGATTGTGTACCTTTCAAGTTCTTGGGAGAAAGTACCTTTTGGATGGCTTCAACCCTTTCAGGATCTATCCTCACCCCTTCTTTTGACACTATGTTTCCCAAAATTTTCCCTTCAATAATAGCAAAGTGACACTTTTTTGGGTTCAGAGACACCCCATATTCTAGTGCTTTTATCATGACTTTTTCCAAATGATTGCAATGATCCTCTGCTCTTTTTGAGAAAGCTATTAAATCATCTTGGTAAACCACCATTAGAACATCTATGAGGTCTTTGAAGGCTACATCCATGGCTCTTTGAAAAGTAGCACCAGCATTTTTTAGCCCAAATGGCATATGAGCATATGCATAGGTGCCCTAAGGGGTAGTAAATGTTGTTTTGAATTGCTCGAATTCTTTAACCAACACCTGATTGTACCCTGAGAATCCATCCATCATAGATAACATATCACATCCAATGACTTTATGCAACATAGCCTCCATATTAGGTAGTCCATAATTATCTTTCAATGAGGCTACATTTAGGTTTCTGAAATCAACACACAATCTTATTTCCCCGTTCTTCTTTCTTACAGGGACTAAGTTAGAAACCCAAGATGAATGTCTAATAGGCTTGATTATGCCTGTATCCCTCAACTTCATCAGTTCTGTCTACATTTTGGTGGCTAGTAATGGATTGATTGGCCTTTGCTTTTGTCTGAATGGTTTAGTGCCTTCTTTTAAAGGGACGTCATGTTGGAATAAATCTTCTCTGTAGGCTTTCAAATCATCATAGGACTAGGTAAAAACATGTTTGTACCTTTTCAGCAACTTTATTAAATTCTGTCTCACATTACTGTCCAATTTCTTCCCAATGTAGACTAATTGGGGAGATGTTTCAGATCCCAAATTTATTTCCTCTAAGTCTTCCATTCTGGCATTGGAATTCTGAGTTATATAGTTGTCATTTATGTTGAACATGCCTTCCAATTCAACTAACCCCTTGGGAATGTGATTAGTATTCAATTGGATGACTCCCTGATCAAAAATATATTCCTTATTTTCCACAGTTGACACTAGAGATTCACAATCAATCTTTTGACCATCATATTGGCCCATACATTGAATAAATTTGAGGATATCATCATCATCCTCAAAAACTTGCCAATTATCAATATTATCAGGAACTGCTGGCCTACTTTTCATTTCAACTACAGATATGCCAGTCAAAGTAGCATCATTATTTTTTAGAGCAACACTTGCCAAGAAATCTTCCATTATATTATTTGATCTTTCAACCCATAATATATTGAAAGCATCAAAGAATTCTATCCTATCCCAGACAGCATATTTATACAACTTTAATCTGTCATCTTTAGCAGCATATTGTCCCCTAATCTAAGATATAATTAACTGGGAATCTCCATGGACTTTTAAACATTTAATACCATGCTTGATGGCAATATCCATTCCCAAGATTAAAGCCTCATATTTGGCAGTATTTTTTGTGCATTGAAAAGTTAACATAAATGAATATTTGAAAGTGATACCTGATGGGGATATCAACAAGATTCCTGTTCCAGATCCTTCTTTTGAACATCCTCCATCGAAGTACATTTTCCAGAGTCCATTTTGTTGCAACAGCAATTCATCCACAATTGGGTCAGTATTTTTTAACTGTGGCTTAACTTCTTCAACCATAAAATTTTCCATATCAACATTCACACAATAATTTAATTGATCAGGTAAGACCACCTCAACCATAACAGATGACCGGGGTTCTCTGTATAATTTGACCTCATTCCCATTCACAGGGATAGTTGCATAGGATAAATCTAACTGCATCTTTCCTCCTACTGCTGCTACCCATTGCCTTGATAGAAGCATACCATAATATGGTCTAGTATCCACTACCACTATGTCCATCCTATAAGTTGCTTCAGGGAAAGCAGCAATTTTTACTTCAATATCCTTCAATGTTCCTATCACAGGAACTTCCTTGTTATCCATGGCATTGCAGCTTCCAGCAGGTGTAGTAACCCGGAGGCCTAATTCTTTCATCACATGATAGGACATTAAATTTTCCACTGCTCTAGAATCAATCATGCAATTTTTTACCAGAAAATTATTTACCATTAAGGTGACATAGAATGGATCAACAGACAATGGTTCTTGGGTTATTATATTTCCAATGCAAATGTCAGAAAATTCCTTGCTCTTTCCTTTTCCTTTCACT
>MU224033.1:1110937-1123115 GCA_018584345.1 Thuja plicata
ATGTTTGCAGTAGATCAGATGAATGAATGGTTAAGTAGATACAAGTGCAGAAATATAATAAAAGTTTTAAGAGTTACTGATTCACCCCTCCCCTCTCAGTAACTCTGTTAGTCCTGAATATTTCCAACAGACATCATCTTGACATTTGATGACATCATCAAGTATAGTTCATCAAATAAAGCCAAATAGAGCTATTTTCACATAACAGAGAGCAAAACTAAAACCTATACTAATCACTCTTGGTCCACATGACCTTATGTATATACATTGCCCTACAAGAGGGTCTTTCACACAACCACACACCCAAAATGGCATGAGACCACCAACTGACTGGTTCCTCAAGGGTGCTCCTGCACCAACTATCCATATTCTTTTGTGAGACACCTCAAAATATTTCCTAAAATTCAGTTCACCACTTCAGTCTGGCCGTCGATTTGTGGGTGATATGTCAAGCTGAAGGAAAGGTTCATATCAAGCTTCTACCATAAGGTTTTCTAGAAATGACTCATAAACTTAGAGTCTCGGTATGATACAATACTCAAAGGTAATCCATGTATCCTCACTGCTTCTCTGAAGAAAATATGTGCTATATAGTATGCATCATGTGTGGTCTTACACGGAATAAATTGAGCCATCTTGTTGAATCTATCCACAATCACAAAAATATTGTCCATTCCTAGCTTAGTCTTAGGAATTCCAACCACAAAATCCATGGTGACACACTCCCAAGGTCGGTTTGGGATTGTAATTGATGATACAATCTTGCATTTGATGAAGTACCCTTGGCCTTTTGACAAACTATGTAGGTCTCTACATACTTCTGAACATCTTTGTTCATTCTTGGCCAATAGTAGTATCGTTGCACCAATTCTAAGGTTTTATGCACCCCAAAATGTCCACTCATTGAACCATTATGCTTCTCTTGTAATAAGTTCTTCCTCATTGAACCTTTTGGTCCACAAATTTTTCCTCCTTTAAATAGAAGACCTTGTAGGGTTAAATCAGAATACTCACTATGAAAGTGATTCTGAAAATCTTGACATACCTTGTATGCTGCTGAAAAATCTTCATCTATTGAATACAAATCCTTGAAGCTATCTATACCAGTGCTTCTTAACTAAATTTATTGCACCATAAGAAACCTTCTACTCAATGCATCTGCTACCTTGTTCTGTGCTCCCTTCTTGTGCTTCATGGTGAAGGTGTAGGCTTGAATGTACTCTACCCATTTCATATGCTTATGGCTTAGTTTGTCTTGAGAATTTAGAAAACTTAAAGCCTGATTATCGGTAAAGACTATAAATTCTTTGGGAAGGAGATAATGTCTCCATTTCCTTAGTGCTTGTACTAATGTGTACATCTCCAAATCATACGAGGAATACTTCCTTTTTGCATCATTCAATTTTTTTCTATGAAAAGCTATTATTTTTCCCTCTTGACTCAAAACTACACCTATGGCAACATTGATTGCATCACATTCGACAGTAAACAACTTATCAAAGATAGGAAGTGTAAGAATAGGTTGATTTTCTATGCTTTTCTTCAAATCCTTGAATCCTTTATCAGCCTCCTCATTCCATTGGAACTTTTCTTTCATACCTCCTTTTATGGTATCTAAAACAAGTGCACTAATTTCACTAAACTGCATGATGAACTTCCTATAGAACTGTGCTAATCGATGGAAGCTTCTTACTTTTGTGGCTGAATTAGGTGTAGGCCAATTCAAAATTGCTTCCACCTTGCTGATATCCATGTTCAAGTTACCTTTTGAGATAACAAAACCCAAGTATACATGTTCTTTCTTCATGAACTCACTCTTCTCCAAGTTTATTGCCAACTTCTCTTCATGCAATCTTTGCATCACCATTTTTAGATGTCTGAGATGATCCTCCTTGGTTTTTCTGAACACTAAAATATCATTTGAGTACACTACAACCCATTTTCCAATGAATTCTATCAACACCTCTTTCATTAACCTAATAAATGTGCTTGGGGCATTTGACAACCCAAAAGGCATAACAAGCCACTCATAGAGTCCCTCGATAGTCTTAAAAGTAGTCTTCCACTCATCTCCACCTTTGATTCTTATTTGATGATACCCACTCTTAAGATCTATCTTGGAATAATACTTATCTCCTCCTAAGAAATCCATCAAATCCTCTATCCTAGGGATTGGGAATCTATACCGAAGAGTGATCCTATTTATTTCCCTAGAATCTATACACAATCTCCAAGTACCATTTTTATTTGGGGTTAGGACTATGGGAACAGCACATGGACTTATGCTCCTTCTAATCAGTCCTTGATCAAGCAATTCTTGAATTTGGTTGGCTATCTCTACATTTTTTGTGGGGTCATTTTATAGGCAGCTTTGTTGGGAAGTGAGGCTCCTGGGATGAAGTCAATCTGATGACTAATGGATCTCTCAGGTGGTAGACTAGCTGGTTGACCATCACTAATGATGTCTTGGTATTGACTCAACAGCTCTTTCACTTCTAAGGGTAACTCTTCCTTATTATCCCCTTTATCATTCTTTGGCTTTAGAACCAAAGCACATCCTACTCCATCTTCTTCCTCCAATGTTTTTAATAACTCTTTCTCACCTACTAACAATATTGTTACAAATTTAGTTTCCATACTAAATTGGTAAATTGATATTATTTTTACATTGAATTATGGATTGAGTTGTTACTGTTCTAAATTACAGAAATGTTGAAATACAGAAAAGGAAGTATACAATGCAGAACAACAATATAAACATCAAAATATTGCATAAAGGTACACCTATTCAACACTATTATTCATCTAATGAAGATAAAATACATTGCTTTTGCATTCATGTTAACACTGGTATTGTACTCTAAGTATTGATCATATTCACATTTTCAAATTTCACAATTGATCATTACATTGAGCATTCAAATTGAATATAATAAATGAGTATTCCTTCATAGGTTACATATTTCATGTTGTGAACTTGGAGAAGATATACAATTATGAAAGTAAGAAAGGAGCATGAAGAAGGTGTATGGGTCCATGCATTTCCTTTAAAAGGTCTTCTGCATGTTGGAGCTGACTAATTGCATCATCTGAATTTGCATGTCTTTAGCCTTGTCCTTGTCCTTATTCTAGCTCTAGGATCTTCTTTTAATTTTTTCCTTCATCATGAAGAGAGAGTAGTTAGATCCAAATTGGATCTGAGCAATACATAGATACCTTAAAAACAACATATTACAATCACACTTTTAGAACTGAAGATCAGCCAGTAACATCAATACAAAAACAACATATGCATCTACATCAACATAATGATAGTATTAAAGGGACATGAATTCATGAAACCTTTTACTGCATATAGTTATTATCCTACATTATTCAGGTGTTGATATTTAGGTTCCAGAAAAATGTGAATCAAAGGGACTTGGGTCTTGTAGCTGAGAAACCTTTTTTAGAATATCAACCTATTAGGTTACTAAACCCAACCAGCAAACCAACATTCATACATAAATGTCATTTTACATGACATTTACATACAAACATTGATTGACTGATTGTATCTACTAACCTAACATGTGGACTTGGTGATGTAAGCAAACAAGTGAGACTAAAGTAATCAAATGCAGAAAGAAACGTGATGCAGGAATTTACAAGTTGTTGATGATTAAAAAGAAATACTATGAGTGTCATGAGCCCGTGCTGAAACCTCACTGGATTAAAGATGCAAGAGTAAAAAATTTCATGAGTTCAGACAGAAAAGAAGATACAGTTCATAAATTAATGTTGCTAAAAGGTTCATATGAAATTATATGATGCAGTAAAGATGAGTATTCCTTATTTAAAAACTGTTATAGCCAACGAGGAACAAACTTGCAGATTAAGAATGAGGTAACATTGTACCCTATCATTGTACAAAGAAAGAATGGAATACTATGTAATGTTGTTTTCAAACATGCATGTGGAATCAACAATGTTATATCAAAATAGGAGAATGATAGTAATGTTGTTATGCAGTAGTGTGCATATGCAAAAGATCCAATGGCATTGTCATCAAAAATGGAAACCATGTTTGAAACTTTAAATACTGTTGAGAAGATAAAGTAAACATTGCAAATATTTATCCTAAGTGTTGTTCTAGATATTGTTATATTGAAAAAGATAGATGACAGCAAAGTAGTAACATGTATGTCTACAATCAAATAAAAGAGGATAGGCATATTGAACAAGGAATGTTGCTACAAGACTTGAATATATAGGTATGAATTGGGAAATATAATGTTCTCAAAAGGAAGAGAATTTAGAACTGATTAAAAACCAGTATTAGAAGTTAAATGGTACTACTATCTCACATGTTCAAATGCATATTCAAAGAAAAATCAATAGGAAATGCATATTTGTAGTTAACAATGTTACCTTACGTCTATAGAACACTCAAATGTTGTTGTTCATGTTTATATAACAGTATTATTTTCAAAAAAGTGAAGATAGATAACAGTGTTAACAATCTACATATGAGCTACAAATGAAAAACAATGTGCAAGAATTGGAGTAACAGTGTATTTATATGCTGTCATAAAATGTGCATTTACAGAAAATAACCAACTACATTGTGTCAAGATGAGAAAAACATATGCATAAATTGTTGGCATTAAACAAGTACATCATGTCAATGTTGTAAATGAGATAAGAAATTAGTCCACAGTGATATCTACTTCTGCAAACAAATGAAAAGGAATATGCACATTAAACAATGATATCTATGTGTGTATATGTTCATAAGAATGGAGCAGAACACTATGTATCTATGTATTCATGTTTGAAACAACTATGAAAGTCAATGATGTTGTGGTGATTCATGTTTTGAAAAAAAGGAGATCAAGAGAAAAGGTACAGTATCCATGTGCCTAATGTGGATTTGGAGTAATGTTCTAGGTAGGGTGTTAAACAAACAATGTTATTCAGGTGTGTTGAAATGATAGTGCCATGTGTGTTTATTAATTAAATAATGTTTTTATTAATGCAATATTCATGTTTGAATCAAATTGGAAGTTCAATGCATGCAGGGTATGGAGTCGAGCCAATGCAGAGAAATGAGATGTACATGTTTGGGATGAGTTTCCTATTATGAATATTGCCTATGGGAGTCACGAGCCTGTGCTCGAACCCCATGGGTGATGATTTATATAAAATTAAACAAACAGTCTATTTATACACTATTTCTTGCACACAGAGACTGCATATTTTTAAAAAAGGTTCAGACAATAATGGATGGAAAAAAAGCACAAGACATAATGATACATATCAAACATATATGTTTCTCAGACAGAAGATATGGGTTTCGGCATCAATAGTAAAAAATGTGTTTTATGTTTACGATAGTATGGTCATTTTTTTAAAAGAAAACATTGAATGAAACATCTGTCGAACATGGGTTAGGTTTTTTATGAAGATTAAACACATAAATGTTTTTCAGCTAGAATAAATGTCCACGGCTTCACCAAAAAGAAGATGTGTCTTGTTTTATGACATTATTGTCGTGCTTTTAAAGTAAACATGGAATGGATTCTATAGCTGATAGAAGACAATCTCTCAATGAAGCATGACAACTTGCATATGTTTCAAGTTTACATCTATATCTACGGAAAAAGCCATGTGGGTATTCCAGTTTTTGTCTCCATTCAACCAACAGAATAAGACTCAAAGTGAAGCTACGGATTTCATGCTAAAAAAGAGGAGATTCAACAGTGAAGTAAATATAGACCTATATTTTCTGCCAAAAGATGAAAAATTTTAAAAACCCAAAATGATGGAGTCATTTAAACCTGAAATCTTAACTAGTAATGCAAAATATCACATCTTGTCATCTACAGTAATGCATTTATTTCAAGTAAAGATGCAAATAACATAATGAGTAAAAGTGTTACTTATCCAGGTATTACACATATCGATCATGGTGGAGTTCAACAAATGTAGAAGAGTGCCATGTGTTATGGCATAAAGACACGAGTACAGACCAGTTGCAAAGGATAGAGGTTGAGTTCCAGATGCGGAGAAGGAGCCATGTGTCATGGCTTTAGATTCAAAATAAAAGCTATAGAAGTTACACCAAGAGCCCAAGCTCTTTAAGTTACAACCCAGTGAAAGCTGCGGTCAAGACTCACAATCTGCACAGAGCCTGAGCTCTCCATCATTTCAGTTTGAGCCAGATGCCCAAACTCCAGCGAAATTCAAAAGAAACAAATGTAGAGACAACACCATGTGTTATGGCATGCAGGTCAAAACTATAGTGAAACACAAAGAGCTCGAGCTCTTAGACCCTTGAGTCATTACTCAATTTCAAGGCAGTTTGTTGAAACCCCAACAAACATTCAAAATAAAACATCCACAGAGAACGTCATGTGTAATGGCATACAGGACTTAACTCACAGTCTACATGGAGAGGCCAAGTTCATAGCAAGAAGCCTGAGCTTCTTAGCAAGATCCAGTTGAAAATACAACACCATACATCATGGAATCAAAACTCCAGATCCAACCAAACACGGAGGCATAAAGCAAAAAATGAAAACCCTAAGCATTACCTGCAAAACTAGATGCAAATGATATGCAAAAAAACATTATCCAGTGTTTTTACAAAACTTTCAAGTCCACTGACAAAGAAATTCAATACCCTGTCAATTTGCAGTGCCACGACAGTACCCAAGGTGCTACGAAGATAGTGAGATATTTCACAGTGGGTATGGTCTTATCAAACATGAGCTATGATCGACTTAGGCTTAGTGAGCTTGACTGTGCATTGGGCTTTGTTATAGAGTTAGAGTTAGCTTGACAAAAGTGTCAGCTTTTCCATGGGTTGGGGTTGTTAAACTATGGTTTTGGCTTTGAGTTAGGGTTTTTTATGTAATGTGGATCAGGTTTATGCATTTGGGTTAGTTTTTGATGGGTTTTTGTAATATATTTTGTAATAAGTTGGTAAAATATGTAAAAATATGTAAATCTTTTATACACCAACTTTAGAGGCTAGATTTAGGGCTTAATTTTGGGCACTAATTAAGCCTTAGGATTAGTGACATGTGATTTTGGGGCTATTTTGGAGGGGATTTTGGAGGGAGGAGTGATTTTTGAAATTGTCTTCATGGGCTATATAGCTAAGCTTTTGCTTTGAGGGTAGGGGTTCAGAATTGGGAGAAGGTGCTTTTAGTGAACTATTTGTTCCTATAGCCCTTTTTATGCATTTTGTATCCATTTTGGTTCATGTTGAGTATCAAAATTTTGCACGAGAATGCATCTATTCCTTGCCATTTTTATGAAACTTATTCACGTAACTATCCATAGTTTTTTATAAGAATAAAGCTAGCCCTATTTCTCATATATCTTTTTCTGATTTTTTCTATCAGCCCTTCCAATTTTTCTGTATTTAAGTGTATTGTGCCTTTCAAGCATAGATTATTGAATTGTTCCAAATTCCTATTCTAAGTTATAAAGAATAAACCTTTTGCAGAAGTTACCTTTTTGCTGGTTGAATATTTACCATTAGTGGCACCAAACCCTAATATTTATTTCTTGATCATCCTAGGTGTGGTGAAGTGAAAATTATTGCAGAATTCAATAATGTATGTCTTATAGCTATAGATTTACAATTCTGACAAATCTGAGTCCATTTGGTGTATCATCCTTTTAGCTAGTTATTCATTTTTTCAGTTAATCTTCTCTCTTTTCCCAAAATCAAGAGAACCAGTAGTAAGTGATATTCCAAATTAAATAGGAACTGGCCTAGAAGTCATAGATTCATTCTCTCTTCTACCTAGGAGAATGTTTCCATGTTTAAGCAGGATAGCTAGATTTCAAATCAAGCTATAGGCACAATCCTGATTTACAATAGTTTTTTGGCACGCCCGGTGGGACCCGAACATCTACACAGTTCTTTCAAAATATTACCTCTTATTGCTATTTTGGTGTGAACAGTAGTATTTATGCCTTTGAGAAGGTATTTTACCAGCACCCGATGACTCTATTTTGAAGGTTTTACTACAGATTCAGTTGCAGACTTATTTTAATGAGAAGGACTCCTACAAGAGCAAACAGTGAAGGATTCATTTATCAAGAGTTATAGCCCAGTAGAAGAGGCAACAGATCAGCAAGAAGAAGTAGAGCATCTCAAGCTATAGGGGAAAGAGCATCTTTACTGGGATCTAATTTTTCATTATTTGAAAATCGTATCTATGAGGATCAAGCTACCATTTCTAAAAGCCATGAGGTAATTATTGAAGATTTCATTTTTCTTGAAGATTTAAGTGTTATTGACAATTCTGGATCAGAACTACCTATTTTTGAGGAATCAACAAAGGATCATTTCATTGTTGTAGCATCCACAAGTGGCACTGCTACCCCAGGATTGAAAACATATCAAAGGAAGGTAACTCAATCTCACAAATATTTTGCATCGCCTGTAGTCCAGTAGCAACTACCACCAATATAGATGGCTCAGAATTTTCCATTTGTGGCCTTTGATGATGGCAGCCCATTACAAATTACTGCTCATCATGACATTCCACCAACGACGCTAAAAGGTTTGACGTATTTCAATGGTGAGAATCATATTTTAGCAATTGAGCATATTAAATATATTGCTACTCTTTGTGGATTACATCAAGTTACTCATGATGATGTAGCATTGAAATTATTAGAAGCATCGCTCAAGGGTAAATCATTAATCTGGTTTAGAAGTTTGCCAGTTAACTCTATTGCTACATGGGATAAGTTAGGTACTATTTTGATCACTAAATTTGAAGATAGGTCAGATAATTTGTCTTTGGTTGAGAAGTTAACTACTATTAAGAGAAATATCAATGAGCATATTTTTTATTTTCATTTTTCATTTTCAACGAACTTGGGACAGAATTCCAAGATCTGTTAAACCCTCTAATGACTATGCATATATTTTCTATTTGAAAGCATTTAACAGTGATATTGCACTTATGATACAGTCTATGGGAGGTAATACTTTACCTAATACTTATGATGTTGTTAGAGTTGAGAACAGCTTGATACAAGCTAGAAAATTACCTCCAAGGCCTCCAATGCCTTATTGTGCAGAGATATAACCAGTTGTACCAGTTTTCATACCACCTATTGTTGTTGTTCCTCCATTGCCAGCACTTAATATCTAGGTGGTAGCAGAAGAACATGTTGCTTCAGCTCCTATTAGGGAGATAAAGGAGCGGACTATGGAGCTAAAAGACACAAATGATAGCATTTTGAGAAATTTGCAGAATTATGGCAATGAGATAACAAACCTAAAGAGGCAGCAAGGCCAATACAATAGGCTTCCACCAGAAAATTATCAGCAGAATAGATCATTCAATCAAGCTTCTAGTTCAAATCAGCCAAGGCAAGCTCAAGGAAAACAAAGAAGTTATAATCAAAGAGATGGTCAAGCATACAATTATGCAACTCTAAGTACTTCCAGGAGTTAACAGTAATTCCTCAAAACAATTATGTGCAAGAAGTGGAATGGTGTAACACATGCAATGATGAGAATTATTGGTTGGATTTCCCTCATGCACTTGAATCTAGAAGATAGGATGTTCTGAAAGGATAGTTGATTAATAGCCAAACAAAGGTACAGTATGATCAATCACAAACACAAGGTAAACTTGATGTGTCTTTGGTAAATTTTAGTGATGATGATGTTGTTTTAGCAGCAAATTTTGACCCCAATCAAGTATGGAGACCTATAGCAGTAGGAACAAGGTCAAAATTGAAGGCTAGAAATGATCAACAGCAAAATGATAAAGTACAACAGCATGTTGTTACAATACAACAAAAAACAAAGCAGCATGTACAAGCTCAAAAAGGAGCAAAACAACCATTACAAGCAGCAAATGAGCATGTTGTTTTAAAACAACACCAAAAGGCTAGTATTCAGAGCTTCAATATTGTTGATCATTTGAAGAAGACAATGTTCCCTTATCCATGTGGGATTTTTTGGCTCTTCTAGGCCAAAAGGACATGTTACAAGAGGCATTACAAGCACTTACACTATCTGATAAATTTTTTTCTCAGCAAACCCCTAAGGTTTTAGTGGCTGCAAGTACCAATACATCCCAGCAATCATCTAAGTTGATTAAACCTCCTCCATTTTATGTCACTGTCATTATAGGATAGCACCTAGTTCACAATTGCATGATTGATTCTGGTGCTACTAGCTCGGTTATGCCAAAGAAAATTGTAGACCAGCTAGTCCTCAAATGTGAGCCACTTGAAAGAGGAGTAGTCCAATTAGATGGGACAGTAGTTACAACTATAGGAGTTATAAGGAATCTTGATTTAACACTACATGCTTGTCCTAGTTTTTCAGTTCCTATGGATGTATACATTATTGATCTACCTCTTAACTTCTCTATATGCTTATCAAGAGAATTTACTGCTAAGATGGGAGGTTATCTATCAGCAGATTAGACTCACATGCTTTTTCACACAAGGTATGGTACTAAGGTTACTAGCCCCAGTAGGAGTACAAATACTCGTTCTATAGGCCCACAAGGCCAGATTTATCTATAAATTCCAATCTCTACCATTCTTATAGACTGTTCTATGTAGGATTTTAAGAATGGTCTTGTTTGATGCCTCTGCTTGACCATTTCCTTACGGGAATTAAATGGAGGACCAATGTTGTTTAATCTTGAATTTCTTGCAGAGTTGTTTAAGGTCCTTATTTTTGAATTGGCCTCTGTTGACAGTGATAATCTTGGAAGGCACTCCATATCGACAGATGATATGGTTTAGAAATAATAAAGAGACTATCTTTCCTGAGGCAATAGAAAGTGGGACAGCTTCTACCCATTTAGTGAAGTAATCAGTAGTAGTGATAATAAACTTGTGTCCACCTGATGAGTTGGGATGAATCTGCCCAATAAGATCAAAGGCCCAGTGCTGAAATGGCCAATGAGATATAGAAGGAATGAGCTCCCTACCTGGAGCATGTATTAGGTTACCATGTTTTTGACACTTTTCACATGACTTTGTAAAAGCTACTACATCATGGGCCAATAATACCCCGCCCTAAGCAACCTTCAATCCATAGCAAGACCATTGGAGTTTCCCCCACAGATGCCCTCATGGATGTCAACTAACACTTGGTCAGACTCTTCCTTTTCTAAGCATCTAAGAAGTGTTCCATCTAGACACCTCCTATACAAATCACCAGTGATAAGGGAATGGTGAGAGGCATTTTGGGTAAGGTTTCTACGTTCAGATAGGTTAAAGGTTTTAGGTATAATGCCATCATGAAGATATGAGTAAATAGCACCATAATGGGATGACTCATGACCCAAAAGTGTACAAATGACATGGCTTTCTTGGGAGTTAAAGATAGGATGATGTTGCTCTTCCACCAGGAATTCAAATCTAGATTCATGTTTCTCTAACTGAAGGAGTGAAGCAAGTGTAGCCATAGCATCAGCTATTTTGTTTTCTGCTCTAGGGATTTGCTGAAACGTGACAAATGTGAAGTAGTGTTTCAAGGAATCAACCATTTTCTTGTAAGGTACCATTTTCTCATGTTTTGTTTGATATTCATCGTTAACTTGGTTCATTATCAGCTGTGAATCCCCATAGATGTGTAACTCTGTCATTCTCTATTCTATGGCTATCTTAAGTCCATTTGTTAAAGCTTCATACTTAGCAATATTATTTGTACATGGGAACAATAATTTATAAGACTTAGGGATTGTGTACCCATGAGGAGAAACAAACAACACACCAGCTCTTGAACCATTTTGCATAAAAGATCCATCAAAGAACATCTTCCATGTTCTTTCAATCATATACATGAGGTGTTCATCTGGGAAGTCAACTTGAATAGGTGCATTATCTTGTAATGGGAAATCAGCCAATTGATCTACTATGGCTTGTCCTTTGATTGCTTTACGTTCAATGTAATCTATATCAAACTCTGAAAGTATCATCATCCATTTAGCAAGTCTACCTGTGAGGGAAGCCTTACTTAGCAAATATTTGATTGGATCTATTTTTTCTATGAGGTGTATAGTGTGTGCAAGCATGTAATGTCGCAACTTTTGGGAAGCAAACACAATAGCAAGGCAAGCTTTCTCAATGCTAGTGTAATTAACCTCATATGAAACAAGAGTATGGCTAATGTAGTATATTTCTCTTTCTTTCC
>MU224033.1:1133524-1149415 GCA_018584345.1 Thuja plicata
GATAAAATCATTTAATTAAAAGAAAGATTTTCTTTTAATTAAATAAGATTATTTTATTTATTTAAAAGGTATCTTAATTAAATAAGATAATATTATTTAATTAAAAGATGGATTTTAAAACAAGATACAATCATTAAATTAAAAGAAAGATTTTCTTTTAATTAAATAAGATTATTTTATTTATTTTAATTAAATAAGATTATTTTATTTATTTAAAAGGTATTCTAATTAAATAAGATAATATTATTTAATTAAAAGATGGATTTTAAAACAAGATAAAATCATTTAATTAAAAGAAAGATTTTTTTTTAATTAAATAAGATTATTTTATTTCTTTTAATTAAATAAGATTATTTTATTTCTTTTAATTAAATAAGATTATTTTATTTCTTTTAATTAAATAAGATTATTTTATTTAATAAAAAGAGATGTTTGCTTTTAATTAAATAAGATTATTGATGAAATGATCAAACCTTAGGAAATGTTGAAATAATTGAATTAATTGCGATTTGATCAAGGAAATTGATTTGAATTGAAAATGTTCCAAACCATTGATTCAGGAAATTGATAAAATAATAAAAATGATAAATGGGGCCCACAGTCTAGGCGACCATTTTAGGGTGCATACAACTATACCCTCAGAACCCATTGAAAAATTATGTGTTGAACAATATGTTGCTAGTGCTGGAAATGAATCAGCAATTATGTTATTTGATCAAGAGGAAATATCTGATGTTTTTTAAGCTCAAACACAAATAAGTAAATTTCCTGATGTATTGTTAGATGACTGGGTAACTGAAAATACAAGAATTTCATATTAACAGATTGAGGAACCAAGTTTGGGTAACTATGTTATCCATGAGGTTTCTGATCTTCTTCCAGTTGTGGAAAAAGGTATAGATTTAGATCCGAAATAGCAATCTAATGTTGTTTGGAAGCTATTTTTTGATGGATCGTGCAGCAAAATAGGTGCAGGAGGAGGATGTATGTTGGTTTCACCAGAAAATGAGAGGTATTACACTTCTTTCAGATTCACTTTTAGTTGTACAAATAATGTTTCTAAATAAGAAGCCCTTGTAAATAGATTAAAATGGGCCATTAAAAGAGGTATTAGTTATTTGCAAGTCTATGGTGATTCAGAATTGATTGTGAATCAAGTTAGGAATGTTCATGCAACTAAGAATGATTTTTTAAAAATTACAAGCATGTTCTATGGGATTTTATTGAAGGTTTTGAAGCTTTTAATCTACAATCTATTCCTAGAAATCAGAACAAACATGCTGATAGGCTTGCTGTTGTTGGAGCTCAGTATGATATTCCAACAGAGATCAACAATAGTAAGGGGTTGAATTATGTTAAAGTAGTTGTTAGACCTGTTGTCCCTAATAATGTTGATTGCTGGCAAGTTTTTGAATCTGACCAACATATTGTTAACGTTTTGAGAAAGGAGGCTGAATTTGCACAGCCAAACCAGCAAAGATTGCAGGAGCAATATGAAGACCAAATCATTCAATTGAGGACAAATAAAATTCCCAAAGGTCTTGTGACCTTAGAATCTATGTTTAGTACTAATTCTCAATTTAAAAAGGATAAATCCAGCTTGCAGATTAAAGAAGATCATTATGAGGAAATTGTTGTTGCAAAGGATAAAGTGCTAAAAATTGGAAAGGTATGTACACCTAAAGAACGTTAAACATTTGTTAACTTATGCAATGAATTTCATGATATTATTGCTTGGAGTTATTCAGATTTGAAAGGATTTGATACTAGTGTTTCCCACCACACAATTTAATTAGAACCAGGAACCAAGCCAGTTAGGTAAAAACAGAGGCCAATAAATCTAAAACTAGAGCCTCTCATGATTAAAGAATTAAATAAACTTATTGAGAGCAACATCATTTTCCCTATCAAACATACTTCATGGGTATCCAATCTGGTTCCTGTTAGGAAAAAGAATGGAGAAATTAGATTATGTGTTGATTTTCATGACTTTAATAGAGTTTCATTAAAGGATAGATATCTTTTACCTTCAATGGAACAAATCTTGTAGGTTGTTTCTAGTTCAGAACGGTTCTCATTGTTGGATGGTTTCTCTGGTTACAACCAGATATTGGTGAAGGAAGAGGGTAGGTTCAAGACAGCATTTACAACCAAATGGGGAACTATGGCTTATCAAAAAATGCCATTTGGTCTATCTAATGTAGGTACAACCTTTCAGAAGGCTATGGATAAAGCCTTCATAAATTTGATGTGCAGGTTTGTACTTGTTTATTTGGATGATATAACTATTTTCTCAAAGAATGCATCAAAACACTTTCAGCAATTAAGAGTTATCTTTGAGAGATGTGGGGAATATGGTATTTATTCAAATCGCAAGAAAAGTATATTTTTTGTCCATAAAGGTAAATTTTTGGGATTTATTGTTTCAAAGGAGGGTATCACTATTGAACCCGAAAGAGTAAGTGTTATCCTTGCCTTACCACTTCCTCTTCACAAAAAGGGCCTTCAAAGTTTTTTAGGAAGAATCAACTTTGTTAGAAGATTTATTTCAGATATTGATGAATTGCTAATGCCATTAACAGCCATGCTCAAGAAAAATATTGCTTTAAAATGGAGCAAATAAGGAAAACTCGATATTGAATTGATTAAGGAAGCATTAGTTACTGCCCCTACCTTGTTAAATCCTAATTTTTCAAAGGATTTCATTTTGTATGCATATGGGAATTGTTATAGCATTGTTTCCATGTTAGTTCAGAAGAATGACATAGGTTGTGAACAGCTAATATCCTTTTTCAGCCAAGGGCTAAAGGATTGTGAGCTACATTATTCATTTGTTGAAAATCATGTACTTGTTGTAATTAGAAGTCTAAAAAAATTCAAACATATGCTTTCTAACAATAAAATTAATTTTATGGTTGCACATCCTTCTGTTAAGGAGTTTTTGTTGAATAAGGATTTCAACACCAAAAGAGCTGGCAGGATCACAAAGGCAATGGAGTATGACATTGAAATTAAAGTTACCAAGTTGGTAAGTGGTAAGGGTTTATGTGAATAGCTTGCTAGAAATGGAGATAACACTCCAAAAGATGATTCTGAAGTAATTTTGACTTTGGAGGACAATGAAAAAGTTATTGTCCCAGATTTGCAGAATGATTGGGTGAAATATATGATTGTTTTCTTGCAAACAGGACGTTGTCCTGAAGGTTTGGAAAGATCAAAAAGAAGATATTTTAGGTTGCAATCCATTCCTTATTGTTTTCTCAATAATGTACTATATAGGAGGGATTATAATGGTGTGTTGCTGAGATGCATCAATGGAGATCAAATTGATAAGGTTCTAGAATAATTCCATGATGGACCATAGGTGGCCATTTTGTTGCAAGGACAACAACATTGAAGATAATGAAGCCTAGCTATTTTTGACCAAACCTATACAAATATGCCTTCATATGGATGAGAATGTGTTTAAAATGTGTTGTTTTTTCAAACAAGCAAATGTTAGAAGCTTTACCTCTTAATCCAATTCAAGTTGAACAGCCTTTTTTCAAGTGGGGTCTAGATTTTATCAGCTCCATAAACCCATCATCAAGTTCAGGTCATAGATATATCTTGATAGCAACAGATTATTTTACTAAGTGGACTAAGGTTGTTGCAATGAAGGATGCAAATGAAACTTTAGTCCTAAATTTATATGAAGATCTGATTGTAAGGTTTGGAGAACTTGAATCTATTATTTTTTATAATGCTTTGGCCTTTTTAGGGATAAGAATTACTGATTCGGCAGTTAAGAACAATGTTTATCTTAGTACCTCGTCCAATTATTACCCACTGGGTAATGGACAAGCTGAATCAACAAATAAAAATCTGATTCACATCATCAAGAGGAATATTGAAGATAACCAATGAGCTTGGAGCAGCAATTTAAAGCAGGCCTTATGGGCTAATAGAATCACTCCAAAGCGCTCAATAGGTAACTCACCTTACAAGCTAGTTTATGGAAGAGAGGCAAGATTGCCAATTTCAGTAGAGTTACCAAGTTTGAGCTTGATCAAAGAATTAGATCTGCTAGACCAGCAACCTATGGAGGTAATGTTGGTTGAATTGATAGAGTTAGAAGATATTAGGAAAGAATCTTTTTAGAAGTTGGAAGAACATCATGTTCAAATGAAAAATACATTTGACAGAAAAGTTGTCGCAAGAGTCTTTGCAGAAGGTGATTTAGTGCTCAAGTGGGATGAGATGAAGAGTAGACCTGGTAAGTATTCAAAATTTGATGCCATTTGGGATGGTCCATTTGTGATTATAGGATGAAAGGCCCATAATTCTTTCTATCTCTCAAATATAGAAGGAGAAGAATTTCCTATCCCAGTTAATGGGATCCACCTCAAGTGTTGCTTTTGAGGTTAGTTGGTGTGAATAAGTGCTTTGCACATAGTTATTTCTTTTAGTTAGTTTCATTTAGTACTTTTATTCCCACCGTGGTCATATCAAGAAGATACACACCATACATAATAATCAAGAACCCATTAGGGGTTCCCGCCTATAAATGATGAATACCTCAATAATGTAACCATGATAGAAAGAGAAGTTGTTTTTCAGATAGTTTTCTTTGCAGTTTGGAAGGTTAGAGTGAACAGAAACAGCAAGATCAATCACGTGATATATGCATAAACATCATACCCATCATATGATACATGGATAATTTTTGTTGTCCCATATCATACATATCATGCTCACACCTATACCATGCAACTGAGGTTACTATTCAAGCTCATTCTACCTTTTTGTTAGGGTTCCTGTTTCTGGATAGCATCATCATCATCTGAATTATGCTCATCACATGATACATGGATAAATTCTATTGTATCACATCAGAAACATAAGTTCAGACAGCAATGATGAAGTATGGATTGTTGTTCAATAATAGTTTTTTCTTTTTCTAAGTGTTGGTTAGCACAGGTTTCAGTTTAGTTTCAATTTTTGGTTTGCTTTTTGTTTTTAGTTTGAGAAGTTTTAGTTGTTCCTAAAATTGAAGACTCTAGTCCAATAGATAAGCAAAAGGCAACTGGTCTGATTTCGTTTAGTAGGCAAACACCCTTGAGAGGTCACCAGAAAATGTTACCAATTTCGTTTGCATACTAAATTCATAAATTGATAATGTTTTTACATTGAATTATGGATTAAGTTGTTACTGTTCTAAATTGTAGAATTGCTGAAATACAAAAAAGGAAGTATACAATGTAGAATGACAACTATAAACATCAAAATATTGCATAAAGGTACACCTATTCAACACTACTATTCAGCTAATGAAGATAAAATACATTGCTTTTGCATTCATGTTAGCACTGGTATTGTACTCTAAGTGTTGATCAGATTCACATTTTAAAATTCCACAATTGATCATTAAATTGTGCATATTAATTGAATGTAATAAACAAGTATTCCTTCATAGGTTACATCTTTCATGTTGTGAACTTAGAGAAGATATACAATTCTGAAAGTAAGAAAGGAGCATGAAGAAGGTGTAGGGGTCCATGCATTGCCTTTAATAGGTCTTCTGTGTGTTGGAGCTGAGCAACTGTGTCATCTGAATCCTCATGTCTTTAGCCTTGTCATTATCCTTATTCTAGCTATAGGATCTTATTCTAGTTTTTTCCTGCATCATGAAGAGAGAGTAGTTAGATCCAAATTGGATCTAAACAATGCATAGATACCTAAAAAATAGCATACTACAATCACACTTTCAGAACTGAAGATTAGCCATTAACACCAATACAAAAACAAAATATGCATCTGCATCAACAGAATGATAGTATTAAAGGGACATGAATTCATGAAACCTTTTACAGCATATATTTATTATCCTACATTATTTAGGAATTTCTATTTAGGAAACCAAAAAAACATGAATCAAAGGGACTTGGGTCTTGTAGCTAAGAAATCTTTTTTAGAATATCAACATATTAGGTTAGTAAACACAACCAGCAAACCAACATTCATACATAAATGTCATTTTACATGACATTTACATACAAACATTGATTAACTAATTGTATCTACTAACCTAACATGTGGACTTGGTGGTGTGTGCAAACAAGTGAGACTAAAGTAATCAAATGCAGAAAGAAACATGATGCAGGAATTTACAAATTGCAGATGATTAAAAAGAAATACTATGAGTGTCACAAGCCCATGCTTGAACCTCACTAGATTAAAGATGCAAGAGTAAAAAATTTCATGAGTTCAGAAAGAAAAGAAGATACAGTTCATACAGTAATGGTGCTAAAAGGTGCATATGAAATGATATGATGCAGTAAAGAAGAGTGTAAAAGTGTTACAGCCAACAAGGACTAAACTTGCAAATCAAAAATGAGGTAACAATGTACCCTATCATTGTACAAAGCAAGGATGGAATACTATGTAATGTTGTTTTGAAACATACATGTGGAATCAACAATGTTATATCAAAATAGGAGAATGACAATAATGATGTTATGCAGTAGTGTGCATATGCAAAAGATCCAATTGCATTGTCATCAAAAATGGAAAGCGTGTTTGAAACTTTAAATACTGTTGAGAAGATCAAGTAAACATTGCAAATATTTATCCTAAGTGTTGTTCTAGATATTGTTATATTGACAAAGATAGATGAAAGCAAAGTAGTAATATGTATGTCTACAATCAAATAAAAGAGGATAGGCATATTGAACAAGGAATGTTGCTACAAGACTTGAATATATAGGTATGAATTGGGCAATATAATGTTCTCAAAAGGAAGAGAATTTGGCACTGATTAATAACCAGTATTGGAAGTTAAATGGTACTGTTATCTCACATGTTCAAATGCATATTCAAATAAAAATCAATAGGAAATGAATATCTGTAGTTAACAATGTTACCTTTTGTCTATAGAACACTCAAATGTTGTTTTTCATGTTTACATAACAGTATTGTTTGCAAAAAAGTGAAGATAGATAACAGTGTTAACAATCTGCATATGAGCTACAAATGAAAAAAAATGTACAAGAATTGGAGTAACAGTGTATTTATATGCTGTCATAAAATGTGCATTTACAGAAAATAACCAACTACATTGTGTCAAGATGAGAAAAATATATGCATAAACTATTGGCATTAAACAAGTACATCATGTCAATGTTGTTTAATGAGATAATAAATTAGTCCACAGTGATATCTACTTCTACAAACAAATGAAAAGGAATATGCACATTAAAAAATGATATCAATGTGTGTGTGTGTGTTCATAAGAATGGAGCAAAATAGTATGTATCTTTGTATTCATGTTTAAAACAACTATGAAATTCAATGATGTTGTGGTGATTCATGTTTTGAAAAAAAAAAGATCAAGAGAAAAAGTACAATATCCATGTGCCTAATGTGGATTTGGAGTAATGTTCTATGCAGGGTGTTAAACAAACAATGCTATTCTAGTGTGTTGAAATGACAGTGCCATGTTTGTTCATCAATTAAATAATGTTGTTATTAATACAATATTGATGTTTGAATCAAATTGGAAGTTCAGTGCATGCATGGTATGGAGTCGAGCAGATGTAGAGAAATGAGATGTGCATATTTGGGATGAGTTTCCTGTTATGAATATTGTCCATAGGAGTCACGAGCCCATGCTCAAACCCCATGGGTGATGATTTATATAAAATTAAACAAATAGTGTATTTATACACTATTTCTTGCACACAGAGACTGCATGTTTTTGAAAAAGGTTCAGACAGTAATGGATGGAAACAAAGCACAAGACATAATGATACATATCAAACATATATGTTTCTCAGACAGAAGATATGGGTTTCGGCATCAACAGTAAAAAATGTGTTTTATGTTTACGACAGTATGGTCATGTTTTTAAAAGAAAACATTGAATGAAGCATCTTTTGAACATGGGTTAGGGTTTTTATGAAGATTAAACACATAAATGTTTTTTATCTCAAAGAAATGTCCACGGATTCACCAGAAAGATGATGTGTCTTTTTTATGACATTATTGTCATGCTTTTAAAGTAAACATGGAATGGAGTCTACAGTCGACAGAAGACAATCTCTCAGTGAAGCATGATAGCTTGCATATGTTTCAAGTTTACATCTATATCTGTAAAAAAAGCCATGTGGGTATTCCAGTTTTTGTCACCATTCAACCAACAGAATAAGACTCAAAGTGAAGCTACATATTTCATGCTACAAAAGAGGAGATTCAATAGTGAAGTAAATATAGACCTATATTTGCTGCCGAAAGATGAAAAACTTTAAAAACCCAAAAAGATGGAGTCATTTAAACCCAAAATCTTAACTATTAATGCAAAAGATCACAACTTGTCAACTACAGTAAGGCATTTATTTCAAGTAAAGATATAGATAATAGAATGAGTAAAGTGTTACTTATCTGGGTATTACACATATCGAGCATGGTGGATTTCAAAAAATGCAGAAGAGTGCCATGTGTTATGGCATGAAGACATGGGTGCAGACCAATTGCAAAGGATAGAGGTCAATTTCCAGATGCAGAGAAAGAGCCATGTGTCATGGCTTTAGAGTCAAAATAAAAGCTATAGAAGTTACACCAAGAGCCCGATCTCTTTACATTACAACCCAGTGAAAGCCGTGGTCAAGACTCATAGTCTACACAGAGCTCGAGCTCTCCATCATTTCAATTTGATCCAGATGCCCAAACTCTAGCGAGCTTCAAAATAAACAAATGCAGAGACAACGCCATGTGTTATGGCATGCAGGTTAAAACTATAGTGCAACACAAAGAGCCCAAGCTATTAGACCCTTGAGTCATTACTCAAGTTCAAGGAAGTTTGTTGAAACCTTGGCAAACATTCAAAAGAAAACATCTAGAGAGAACGCCATGTGTAATGGCATACAGGACTTAACTCATAGTCTACATGGAGAGCCCAAGTTCACAGCGAGAAGCCCAAGCTTCTTAGCAAGATCTAGTTGCAGATACAGCACCATACATCATGTCACCAAAACTCCAAATCCAACCAAACATGGTGGCACAAAGCAAAAATGAAAACCCTAAGCATCATCTCCAAAACCAGATGCAAATGAGATGCAAAAAAATATTATGCAATGTTTTTACAAAACTTTCAAGTCCACTGACAAATAAATTTAATTCCCTATCAGTTTTCAATGCCACGACAGTACCCCAAGGTGCCACAAAGATAGTGATATATTTCACAGTGGGTATGGTCTTATCAAACATGAGTTGTGATCGACTTAGGTTTAGTGAGCTTGACTATGCATCGGGCTTTATTATGGAGTTAGAGTTAGCTTGATTATGGTGTCGGCTTTGCCATGGGTTGGGGTTGTTAAACTATGGTGTCGGCTTTGAGTTAGGGTTTTTTTATGTAATGTGGATCATTTTTATGCACTTGGGTTAGTTTTTGATGGGTTTTTGTAATAGATTTTGTAATAAGTTGGTAAACTATGTAAAAAGATGTAAATATTTTATACACCAACTTTAGAGGCTAGATTTAGGGCTTAATTTTGGGCACTTATTAAGCCTTAGGATTAGTGACATGTGATTTTGGAGCTATTTTGGAGGGGATTTGGGAGGGAGGAGTGATTTTCAAAAAATTGTTTCATGGGCTATATAGCTGAGCTTTTGCTTTGAGGGTAGCGGTTCAGAATTGGGAGAGAAGGTTCTTTTAGTGAACTATTTGTTCCTATAGCCCTTTTTATGCATTTTGTATCCATTTTGGTTCATGTTGAGTATCAAATTTGTGCAAGAGGATGCATGTATTCCTTGTCATTTTTATGAAACTTATTCATGTAACTATCCATAGTTTTTTATAAGAATAAAGTTGGCCCTATTTCTCATATATCTTTTTCTGAGTTTTTCTATCAGTCCTTCCAATTTTTCTGCATTTAAGTGTATTGTGCCTTTCAAGAATAGATTAGTGAATTGTTCCAAATTCCTATTCTAAGTTATAAAGAATAAACCTTTTGCAAAAGTTACCTTTTTGCTGGTTTATTTTTTACCATTAGTGGAACCAAACCCTAATAGTGAATTCTTGATCATCCTAGGTGTGGTGAAGTGAAAATTATTGCAGAATTCAATAATGTATGTCCTATATCTATAGATTTACAATTCTGACAAATCTGAGTCCATTTGGTGTATCACCCTTTTAGCTAGTTATTCATTTTTTCAGTTAATCTTCTCTCTTTTCCCAAAATAAGAGAACCCGTAGTAAGTGATATTCCAAATTCAATAGGAACCGTCCTAGAATATGGATATTCATTCTCTCTTCTACCTAGGAGAACATTTCCATGTTTCAACAGGATAGCTAAATTTTAAATCAAGCTATAGGTGCAATCCTGATTGAAAACAAATATGTTAGGACCCTCTTTCTTTACTTCGCCTTCTTCCAAGATTGACTAAATCTTGAAAATTACTCCATCTTTCTTAAATGAATAGGAGTTCTTAGATCCACCATGCACTGAAGCTCAGTCTTACTACCAAGGTCTACCCAACAATAAATGACAAGCATCCATGGGCAGGACATCGCACAAAATTCTGTCCTTATACCTCCCTATGGAAAATTCTACCCAAGATTGCTCATTAACTAACACATGTTGATCTTTATTCAACCAAGTAACTCGGTAAGGGTCAGTGTGAGGAATCTTTTTCAATTTTAACTTTTCTACGGCATCCATAGAAACTATGTTATCAATAGAGCCAGAATCTATGATAACTTTGCAAACCTTACCTAGTGCCTTGCATTTGACTCAAAATAGAGATCTTCTTTGGTTGGGTTCTTCTTTGAAGGGTTCCTTGTGGAGTGCTCTTTGAATCATCAAGTTCTCTCCTATTTTAGAATCTAGGGCTACTTCTATTGTCTTTCTACTATAAGACTCTTCTTGACCACAATGTGTTCTCTTCTCTCCTCCTTGTGATGTAGAACTCTTCTCAGGACACCCATAAGTTGGATGCCCAAACTGTTGATAGTTATAACACTTCATTGAAGAGAAATAAGATCTTCTTCCCTAATTAATTATCCTTCCTCTTGAAACATTACTTAAACCTCTTCCTCGGTTGTAACCCCCTCTTGTGTTAATAGATTCTCCTTGGTTCTCATTGAGCTTGGAATCATTATGATTTCTTGCCTCAGAGTTTCTTCAACCAAATCCTCCTCTATGATTTATGTTGTCTCTTCCTCTTCCTCTTCCATTTGTCTTGCTTCTTTTTGAACTTCTCATCTACTTTGAGTGCGAGCTAATAACATTGGTGTACTGTCTTGGGACTTAAAAGATTGATTTCTTCTTGGATAATCCACTTGAGACCATTCTAATATCTGGCCAATTTTAGACTCTCTTCTTCCATTACATGGGATCTTAAGCATAGTTTGTGAAATTCTTCAGTGTAGGTATCGACTTCTAAGTCTTTTTGTCTCAAATTTAGTCTCTTCTTATGCAACTACATTGTATAATCCTTAGGGAGATAAGTTTCCCTTATCTTAGCCACCATGCCTTGCCAACTGGTTATGGGGTTATTTCCTTCTTTAGTCCTTTCATCTTGGACGAACTTCCACCATGTGAGAGCAGTTCCTCTCAACCTTGTTTTAGCTATTCTGACCTTATGAGCCTCAATCACATTATCACAGTCAAAGTGATTCTCCAATCCTTCTATCTATTCCATGACTACTTATGGTTCCATCTTGCCATTGAATAAAGGCACACCTTCTAAGGACTTACCATTCATTTCCTTCAATGCTCTCAAGAATGGTTCTTCTTGAAGCATAGGGTCAGGTTCTAGAACTATGTCTTCCTTGGCCACTGTCTTATCTTTTTCATCAGCTTCCTTCATCCTTTCACTGACTGCTGCAGTCCTAAGCTACACTTTTTCCAACTTGGTAGCAATTTCAGCTAGTTATTCCTTCAGGATTCTATTCTCCTCATTTTTCCCTTCCATGTCTTTTGTGATTTTCACATTGGTCACCATCCTGGATAAGTCAACAAACGTTCATACAGATAACATCCAAAAAACACATGCCCAAATATTTTAGTGCTCTAATACAAATCTGATGTGGTACTCAAGTCTTGTTGCTACTATAGAGTCATCTTGGCTTTGCTCTAAGATCTTTCTCCTAGATCTCTTAGGGTATTCACAACCCTAAACTAAGGTAAATCACTATCATCTTTACTTCCCATTCAAGACTCGGTCCCCATCGACATGTTATTCAACTTCCTCACTAAACCTACACAAATAGATTCATTCTATTCACTCAATCAATGTTTTCAAAACATTGATTTCATTCTCTTCCCTATCTAGAATATTACCAAGCTCGCCCAAGGTAAGATCTCCAAACTCGTAATTGTTGCTTCTCCTTTAAAAAACAAAGAGGAAACTATGTACAAGGGCTCCTCTCAAGTTCCATCCCAACACATGATTCTCACCATGGATTCAGGAATCTCAAGGGGCCATTAATGTTTACAATCCAGAATGGGTGAAGAGCTAAAAAATTGCAAAATAGAAATAAAGTAAACTAATCTACTTGTTGATGACATGTAACTGATTAAATGTTTGACAATGTTAAGTTGAAGATAATTCAAGGCATTAAATCAGTTAATGGTTTGTATTGTCATTGATGTCAACTTGATATCATTTATACGGTCATGTATAAAATGACAAAAGACTTTAGAGAAGCAATGGAATAAAGGTTATGCTTTCAGCAATGCATAAAATTCAAGTATTCACTAAGTGACAGATAACACTAATAGAGTGTACACCATCAGTAAAGGCAAAGAAGAAAAGTCACAGTGATACCCAATGAGCAGAAGATAGTTTTGCCTGATGAAGCAAAACTACAAGATGCCCGATGAGCTAAAAGTAGAGTTACCTGACGGACGGAGATCCTAAAGCTAACTAAATTCACACCGACGGAACTGGCAGTTGTAACCGATGACTAACTGAAGAGTTGACCGATGGAACAAAGAGTTCAAAAAATGACAAAATATCTAGTTGGAAAGAGCTAAAGATAGACTTAATTGGTTGTTTTCTTTGTTTTATTTGACCAGAGTTAAGTAATTGATTTAAAGCTGATTTGTATAGTTGAAAAGAAGATAACTATGAGATAAATCTAGAGTTATTCTTTAAATCAAATTAGCTGGATTGTTTTTCATGCCAAGAATTAAGAAATAGTGAATATCATGTCTATATAAGAGACAAGGTTAATTCATTTTCATATCACATGAAAAGGGGATTAAAGGGGAGTGAATAGAAAGAGGATGCTAAGAATAAACTGATGAAGAACAACTCCATGCAGTACTGATCAATCAAGCTGAAGTAGAGCTAAGGAATTATGTAGACACCGATGAACAGTGAGCATAGCATCATAGAGCAAAAATTATGGAGCACAAAAGAATTGAATTGATACTTTGATCAGAGAGGTAATGTACTTAAATACATCTAAAAATCTGCAATTCAAGTTGCATTAGAAATAGGTCATTTTGTTTCAGTTTAACCATTGAAGCATCAAGTCTCTTAATAGAGCAAGACTTAACAGTCTTCTATATATTGAGGTACATCTCAAGGAGTGCCAAAAAGGTTGATTCATGAAAGTAGCATTGGATATGCCTGATGCCTATTGACAGTCTAAGAGAGAGGTTGATTTAAGGATGGCAGCATTAGATGCCCGATACTAAGTGACAACCTATATGTGTAAAATCCTCTAACAAGGTCACACCTAACAGTGTGTTTGTAACCTTTAACAGTGTTGGCTCCTAGAAGGGCTCACTTCAAAAGAGTGGAAATTTGGGGTACCGTTCCCAGTGGTTTTTTCCCTTAATAGGGTTTCCACGTTAAAATCCATGTGTTATGTGTGTATGGTTTATTACTTTACTATTTTACATTTCACATATGCATTTTTGGATTTATCGGTATACTCTGCATATTTACTGTATTTTGGTAAATAGTTATACTGCTTATCGGTAATCAAGGAGAATAAGGACAGATAAGGAAACTGACAGAAAGTTAATCATTATAAGTATTTCATGGCATGCATCTTGTAGGGACATAATAATCTGAGGTTTATTTGATTGGTGGTTAGATTAAGGATAAAAATTTGAGGCCACAGATTCACCCCCCCANTTCCCCCCCCCCCCCCCCCCCCCCCTCTCAGTTATTACTAACAATTGGTATCAGAGCTTGTGTACTTAGAAGGAAGGTTTCAAGACCTAAGCCAAAGATCACGAGATGAACAGATGAGATGTGCCCAAGTTGAACAAAGATAATTTTGCTTCACGGAAAAGCAGGATAAGACTCCACATATCAGGTATTGGTAATGATGTTACTCAATTCCTTGAAACTGAATATGTGTTGCCCGCAGGAGCACCAATAGTTGAACAAATGAGAGAGAAGCATGAAAATAATGGCATGATGATAGAGCTTGCTTCCTCACTCTCCGATGCTGAATTTGAAGATGACAAAGAATGCAAAATTGCAAAGTAGATGTGGGACAAATTGAAGCTTGTACATGGTGGTGACAAAAATGTTTTGAGAGCCAAGGCAGAAATCCTTAGACGAAAGTTTGATGATCTAAAAATGAAAGAAGGAAAAAACATCACTCAATACAGCACAAGAATTAAAGTAGTCAATGCTATCCAAGGAGTCAGAGGTATACTGGAAGAAGATACAGTGGTAAGTAAAATTCTAAGAACCTTACTGCCTACTTATGCTATTAGAGTATCTTCCATTCAAGAAATGAGAGCAATAGCAAATAGCAATGTTAATCTAGATAGTTTAATTGGAAGACTGATTTCATTTGAGATGAATAACTTCAATAATAGTGTCTTACCAAACATAGAGTCTACATTTAAAACTTCTATGAGAATAAGTAAATCAAGTCACAAAAACACTATGAGAAAAGATAGTGATAGTGAAATTGAAGCACTTATGGCCAGAAGAATGCAGAGAGGAAAAGGTAAATACAAAGAAGTAATGACAGATATTTTGAGAAGAAGTCTGACAAAGGTGATTATAGAAGCTACCAAAAATCAGAAAGAAGAGATACCCGAGACTATAAGGACAAAGGAAAGAAGGTCAGCTACCTAGAAAAATGCAAGGATGATGATACTGACACCGAATCTGATGAAGACATTGAGATGGTGTTTGTGGCTGTAAAGGATGATTCAGATGATGATGAAGAAAGGTATGTAGAAATAGTTCTCATATCTAAAATTAGCAAAAATGATGTTTGGATCATAGATAGTGGTTGCACTCATCATGTGACTGGTGATAAGCAAAACTGAGACTTTTGAATACTTCAAGGGTGGATCAGTAAGAATGGGAAATGACACACCTTGTCCAGTTGAAGGTAGAGGAACAATAATATTGAATAACCAGATAAAATGTGAAAATTCTTATTGGGTAAATGGATTGAATTATAATCTATTGAGTGTTTCTTAGTTGAATAATTTAGGTCACAAAGTAGCATTTGAAAACAAGAAGGCAAAGATCTTCAACAAATCTGGAAATCTGATTAGTACCAGTGAGCAGAAAAAAGGTAACTTATTCTATCTAAATGATACTGACTCCACTTGTTTGATTGCTACAAATGAAGACATATGGTTGTGGCACAAAAGACTATGTCATGTGAAGTTTGACAACATGATAGAAATTAGCAAAAAGAGAAATGTCAGAGGCTTACCGACAATGACCAAACCTGACAACATCATGTGTAAAAACTGTCAAAAAGGTAAAATAACAAAGTCTAGTTTCAAAATCAAAACCCATACATCTTATGCAATTCTAGAATTAGTCCATACTGATTTATGTGGACCTATGAGGACAAAGATTTATTATGGAGATAGATATTTTATTCTCTTTGTTGATGATTACTCTAGAATGATG
>MU224033.1:1154074-1206553 GCA_018584345.1 Thuja plicata
GGTGGTTAGATTAAGGATAAAAATTTAAGGCCGCTGATTCCCCCCCCCCCCCCTCCCCCTCTCAATTATTACTAACACTTGCATGCAAAATGAACAACAAAGCTTGATATTCACTAAACACATAGTCTACAACTTCTCATTACTGGAAACAAAAACATTACAATAATCTGCAACTCTGTAACTCTCTCTTTTCAACCTCTACTACTTCTAAAAGAAGGCTTGGGATGTCATTATTAACCACCCCATCATTGGAACAACCTTAACTTCCCACTCATTCGTAAGCATCTCTTCAGGAGCCGTTACAATTGCCCATACTATCCATTTAAGACAAGAGCTACTTTTCACGGGCCATTACGAATGGATTCATCGAGTAACAGTAATGCAAACCAAGCACCAGTATTAACTGGGTGCCATTGTTAACTGAGTACCAATGTTAACCGAGCTCCAATGTTAGCCAAGTTCCAGTGTTAACCGAGCTCCATTGTTAACCAAGCTCCAGTTTTAACCAAGTTCCAGTCTTAACCAAGTTCCAGTGTTAACCGAGCACTAGTGTTAACCGAGCGCCAGTCCTACCGAGCAGCTTATCAAAGGTTCCTAATGCCCTTGTTGGATTTCCAAAGGCTTACAAACTACCTCACACACACACACACAACTAAAAGAAACCAACTAAGAAACTAGAGTGTTTGTTCATCAGCTTGACCCATTTTTCCACTTGGTCATTACAAGAGTGAATGAACAAAACACTTTACAAACTAACAAAACTAATCTAAGAATTATTAAGGGTATTTCACCCTATTTTTTTAGGTTCTCCTGCACCATGAAACAACATTTTCTTGACCAATTTCCACTATCCACTCAGAGGTCAAAGAAGGTGAATCAAGGAGAAGAGGGAATGGAGGATAGAAACAAGGAAGTAGGAGATATATGGACTATGCCTAAGGGTAATGAATTGGATGATTTGGCTATGAATATTGTTGAAAAAAGATGTCAAAGATTGATGAATATGGTTGATAAATATTGGGCTACCTATTCTAACACTTTTAAGGTATTGGAGGAACATGAAAGATTGAATGATAGAATGACAGAGGAAATGAACACAATTGATCTAGAGAATACGGAGCGGCTTCAGTTGGGAAAAATTTTATCAAGTGCACATCAGGAACGGAGTATGAAGTTGACTACAGATATAAAATGACTCGAGTGTGATGTCATGGATGTGTTTCCCACTTTTCTCGAGGATGGTTTTCTAATGTCATTGGAAAAAGAGAAAAATTTTCTCGTAGAAATTATATATGTCAAATTTCTATAGTTACGGACTAACAAGGATCTTACCATTTGCATGTTGGAGATAACAGACAAAATGTGTCAACAAGAATTTCTACTAGAAGTTTCAATTTGACATGTGGATGTTTATAAAAATGAGGAATATACAAATCATTTTTCAAATCATAATATGTTTATGTTAAGATAGTTTATGTTGTTATGAAAGGACACATCTGTTGTAAGTAGTTGTGGCCCACATCTATATAAGTGGACACATTTTTTAGGGAATGATATAATATATAGAAAAGAATCAATAGAAAGTGAAAATTTTGAAAAGTTGGACAATAAAGTCTTTTAAAATTATGTAAACTTTATCTCAAATAATAATAATTAGACTGCTTTCTTTTGGAGGTTCTTAGATAAGTGTTTAATTAATTGGTTCCTTTGTTATTTATAGTTTCAGTGAATATAAGGTACTTTGATTCTTTGTGCACAATATACTACTTGGTTATGTTTCAATTTGATCATCAGAGTTTTATGTGAGTTGTTCCATATCGGTTTTGTTTTATTGGTCTCTTCCAGTAAGAGTTAAATTCAATAAAACTAATTGGAATATTAATCAATAATTGAAGGCATTAAAGATCGCATCAATTGATAGGGTTATCCTAGTGTTAATCTTAAAAATTGTCTCACAAAGGTTATAAATAAGGGTTAATGAAAGCATAGACTTTGTAGCCCAATAGAAATAAGGCATTGATCACATAACCCAATATATATAAATCAATTCATAATCATTTCAAGAACTTATAACATATACAGTACACATTTAAGAATTTATTTGTTTAGTTGAAAGCAATTCGATATCAAAAACATTTTGTATAGTTCATAATTTGATTTTCTTAAGATTATATTGCTAACTTAAGAGAACATTTGAAGAAACAAGAGTCACTGCTATAAAAATCCTCCAACCAATAGATAAGTTCAAGGTATAAGATTAGCCACCTTGGTTCTGCAGAGCCTAAAGTGCGAGAATTCCATCTCACTATTGAGTGAATTCGTTAGTTGGCCAAATCAAGTGGATAATTTGATCACAAGGCTTGGCATACCTTGAGAATTTTCCAATTTGTTTATAAGGGAACCAATAGATTGGTGATTCTATTGGGGAATCTATTAAGAAATTTTCTAGAATCTTTGGTGATATAGTTTAATGCTCTACTAGAGATCAAAACTCAGAATAGTAAGCAATGGCTTTCCTCTGAAAGAGATGGTGACTCTACATTAGTAGTAAATGATAGCGTATATTTCTAAGGAATAAGCAATGATCCTAAATATATTCCTCTAAAATTCATGTCGGGTAGAAGATCATTAAATAAGAAGAATAATTATCATACTAAACTAAATCCAAAAATAAATTTAAGGAGAAATAAACATCAAGGCTCAAAAATGTCATTTACAGGATTTAAAAAATTTCCTGACAGGGAGAGAGGAGCTTTTAATGAAGAAGAAGGACTTATGTCAAAAAATCATAGTCCTAGAAATAATGATGATAATCAAAATCATTTTTTCCATCTAGATGTGGACAATCATAATCCCCTACAAGGAATAGATCAGGAAGCGGATGATAATGATGAGCCAGATGAGGATGAAGAGAATCAACAATGGGATGCCATTTTTTGTAAGATGGCTAGTATGGGATCAAATGAAGAGAAGATGGCTATAATTCTTAGAAGAAAACCAAATGAAAATCTGGAAAAGTTAGGAATACCAAGAGATGCACTTTCTTAACCAAAATATAGAACAACTAGAGATGGACGAGTAGAAAATGAGAGGGAGAGGGAAGAGGTGGATGGAGAGGAAAGAACATCTAAGGATGATAAAGCTTCCAAATGAAATCCTCCTCGTAGAAAAAGTAGGGAGAAATTTCTCAACATGGGTCATACTAACCCATTATTTGAACCAAATACTAGAGAAAGGAATAAAGGTAATAAAAAGGGAAATGAGAGACATGGTCATTGGAGACAACCCAATTATGGAGGAATTCATAATCAAGGTAATCAAAGACAACAAAACTATGGTAATGGAGGCCAAAACAATAGAGGACAGAATGCTAGAAATTTAAATCACCAGAATCATGGGGCAAGAATAAACAATATTGGTGGACATAATCCTGGATTAAGGGCACCCATGGTGATTGAAAGATATAGACAATTGGATTTAAGTGGGATAGTTGGTTACCCAAACCCTATCCAAAATGATTTGAGGATAGCTACTCCAAAATTTATAGGTAATGAAATACAATATGTTGAACAGCATGTGATAAATCTAAAAAATGTCATTGAAGAGTTTGAGATCCACCATGAAGATGTGTTCATGAAATTTTTTGTACAGTCTTTAACTAAAGATGTTGGTGAGTGGTATAGAGGATTAATAGATGAATCAATTTCTAGTTGGCAGGATTTTGCAACATAATTCATTGAGTATTTTGGGGCTAATAATGACACATATTTTTCATCTCATGAATTAACCAGTATAAAGAAGAATTTCAATGAGTCAGTGGCCGTATTTAATAAAAGGTTCAATAAGGTGCTAAATATAATACCAAGGGACATAAGGCATGTTGATTCTTCCTTGATTAATTTTTTCTTAACTACATTTTATAGTGAGACTCATTATGAAATCAAATCTCATAGGCGAACAACCTTGTAACAAGCTTTCAAAACCACCACTACCATTGAGAATGATAGGAAGGTTGCTAGGAGAATGAGCAAGAGGTATGATCCTAAGTTGTATAATCATAAGGCCCCTAAAAAGTATTATTTGAAAGAAATAATGGACATGATTAAGGACTTAAAGGTAAAACATACCAGAAATGATAGGCCATCATTATACAAAAATGGTACGCTTAGATTGCATATGCCCTATAACGCAAATTGGAAAGATGGTAAGCCTAAAAAGAAAAATAACAACAAAGAGACTCATGATCCTTTGAGGAGAATTAACCATATGGTGGAAGACATCCCATGGCATGATGCCTGCAGATTGCCACATGCACCTAAGAAATGTGTTATTGCTCAAATTTTTTTAGAGGATGAAGACCATGATGGTGATCAGCAACCCACTATGAATTTCCTTTCAACTGGGCCATTGTGGGGAAGATATGACTATAGTTCCTCTAATGATGAGCATCTTCCAAACATTGATCTAAAAGGAATGAATCAGTAGTACAACAGACAATGGGTATTTTCTGATGATGAAGATGTCCCAACATTAAGAAAATTATCTGATGAAGAAAAGAAAGAATATACCATAGCAATAGTAGCACAGGCCAGAAGCAACTATAAATTGAGGAACAGGACAATCAATGTGGATAAAGAAGAGCCTACAGGGATATTTGCAAAGGTACCTAAACAAAAATAACAAGGTAAATACTCTCAAAAAGGGCAAAGAGGATCCTCTGAAGCTAACTCAATAGGTAGAACAAACTGAAGTTCCAAAATTAACAAAACATGTGGACAAGAAAACTTCTGGTAAGAAAACTTCAAATTGTAATTTCTTTATGTCTCAAGTGTTATCTAAGGTAAAAATGTATGCCCCTTTGCTTGAAATATTGAAATTCCCTGAATGAAACTCTAAAAATATTATATAATGTGGGTGTAGTATTTAAAAAAGATCCTAAGTATAAGAAAATTGTTGAAGGTCCACCAATAGTATACTTGGGTACATCAGTTACAAAAAAATCCAACTCATATAGATCCTTTTTACCTTACATTTCTAATTAACAAAAAATTAGTCAAGAATTGTATGACTGACTCAAGAGCAGTAGTAAATATTATGTCAGCTAAGGTCATGAGGGAGATTGGAAAGAATTTTGACACCATGTACGAAAAGTGTTATGCTATGGACAACATATTTGTGCCTATTGTAGGAATCATGAAAAATGTGGAATTCAAGCTGCCATTTTGTTCAGATGCATCATACAACACTGAAATCACAGTGGTGGAAGTACCTTCAAATTATTGAATGCTCTTATCCAGACAATGGTTAAATATAGTCAGTGGACATGTCCAACTAGATTTATCATATGCAACTATTCATGTGAATGGTAGAGAAATAAGGATAGACAAAGAGCCCAGATCATCATACATGATTTAAGATATTGATCCAAATTAGATGACATGTTTTTGCCACACATATATGGATAATTTCTAGGTATCTATCACTAAACCCATTAGGAATAATATCTAACAAATTGAAATCCATGCAAAAAGAGATCCGGAAATGTTATGGAAAACATATCTTGATGGGGCATGTAGCAAAGATGGTAATGGTGTTGGAGTCATTTTTGTTTCTTCTCATGGTAAATCTTTCGATTATTCTTTATGTTAGCTTTTGAATGCACTAATAATATAGTTGAGTATGAAGTGCCTCTATTAGGTCTTAGAATCGCTAACAAGCACAGAATTAAAATACTAATTATATATGGTTATTCAAAACTAATCATATATCATGTAAGGAATAAATTCATTACAAAAAAATCAAGGTTAAAGAAATACAAAAATGAGGTATGGGATCTTTTGGAATCTTCTGATGAATTATCAATAAATTGAATTGATATATCAAAAAAATAGTAGATTTCATGGCTAATTTGGCTATTAGACATAATGCTATACCATTTGATGAAGTAATACAAGTAGAGATCAAAGCAAGGCTAGCAGGATCAGACAATATATAAAATTGGTAGGTTTTTGAGGATGACTGGGACTTAATAAAGTTTCTCACATGTAAGGATCAATATCAAGACCAGCACTTTGGTTGGAATGCATAGGTGGAGAAGGATGAAGGAAAGGAGACTCTATTTGGAAAGGACATTGTCCAGTTGAAAACAAATAAAATTATGAAAGGGTTAGTTGCATTAGAAAGGATATTTGACAATAAGGAGAAGGTGGAAATAAGATCAACTATTGTAATTCGTGATGATGTAGAGAAGATAAACCTTGTAAATGAGCATACCCCCAAGGAAATTCGCATGGGAAATAAATTTACCCCCGAAAATCATATCCGATCTAATAACTCTATTAAGAAAGTATTAGCATGTCTTTGCGGGGTCATATGATGACCTCAAAGCATACTGGGAAGATTTATTTCAGCATGAGATTCCTTTGAAACCAACCTTAATGCATACAGGGAATATTTATTTCAGCATGAGATTCCTTTGAAACCAGATGCAAAACCATTTAGGCAGAGGCAGTGTCCCATAAATCCAACTCTGGCGCCAAAGATGATAGAAGAATTGATGAAGTTAAGGGATGTTGGGATAATAAATCCAATTAGACATTCGACATGGGTGTCTAATTTGGTCCTAGTTAGGAAGAAATACGATGACATTAGACTTTGTGTAGACTTCATAAATTTGAATATATCATCATTAAAGGATAATTAAGCCTTGCCTATCATGGAAGCTTTTGTGCAGAAAGTAATAGGAAATGAATTGTTATCCATGATGGATGGATGTTCAGGTTACAACCAGGTAAGATTCATGGAATCAAAACCGTACAAGACGGCTTTTAAGACACCGTATGGAATGTATGTGTATGCAAGAATGTCAATTGGGCCACTGTAGAGTAAAAAGTGCCACTTTGGAGTAACAATAGGGAAATTATTAGGACATATTATTTCAAAAGAAGGAGTTAGAATTGATCTGGAATGTGTAGCTACTATTGAAAATATTCCACCTCCTAAAATAGTAAAGGCTATTCAATCATTTTTTGGCAAAAATAAATTTTGTAAGGAGATTTATTTCAAATTTTGTTGAGATAGTAAAGCCAATTGCTAAATTGTTGAAGAAGGGTGCATCCTTGGAATGGACATTAGAAGTTGATAAAGCCTTCATAGGGATTAAGAAACCAATTAAGGAGGCCTTTGTTTTGAAATCTTTTGATTTTTCTAACCCTTCATGATTTTATCATTTGCATCATTTTTTACAGTTGCTACTGTGATGTTACAGAAAAATGAGCAAGGATACAAGCAGCCTATTGCATTTTTCAGCAAGACTTTGCATGATGCATAATTAAAATATGACATCACTGAAAATAAGGTTTATGCATTTGTCAAGGTTGTGAAAGTATTCTGAACATATTTGGTGGGAGAAAAGGTAATTTCTTATGTTCCAAATGCAGTAGTCAAGGATATATTCAAGCAATCAGAAGTCACTAGTAGAAGATGTAGGTGGATTAACCAAGTTCAAGAATTTAACATAGACATTCAAATTACTAAATTAGTTAAAGGCCATAGTCTTGCAAAATTGATGGTTGAAGCTAATCTAGAAGTTGCACAAATAAATCAGATAAGTATAGAAGATGCACAAATGAGTATAGAAATATGTTCTTGGTACACAAATGTTGTTTATTATTTAAATAATATAAAAATCCCTAATGGGTTCAATGAAAACCAGAAAAGATCCTTAAAGCTGTAGTCAAATGGGTATGTCTTAATGGAAAGTGATTTGTACTGGGGGGATTATAATGGGGTATTTTAATTTTGTCTAGATGAACACCAGGCAGCATCTCTATTAAGAGAAATGGATGATGGGGTGTGTGGGGGACATTTCTCTGCAAAGACTGTAGCTCATAAAATAATGAAGGTAGGGTACAATTGGCCATGCATATTTCAAGATTGTTATAAGTATGTTAGGAAATGTGAGTCTTGTCAGAAGTTCTCAAATAAGCTAAAGTTTATAGGGGTCTTTCCTCTAAAACCCATGCATGTCGAGGAACCTTTTAAAATGTGGGGAATTAACTTTATAGGATAAATAGGATACAAATCTAGTGGGGGTCACAGATGGATCTTGGTGGCAGAAAATTAATTCACAAAGTGGGTAGAAGCTATTCCCCAAAGGCAAGCAACTAGTAAGACTGTCATCAACTTCTTGTTAGATAATATCCTCACAAGATTTGGATTCCCATTGAATATCATCATTGATAATGTCATGTGTTTTTGATCTAATGAGTTCATGGACTTCTGCAAAGGTTATTGAATATATGTATCTTATTCTTCATGTTATCATCCCCAAGGAAATGGACAAGCAGAGTCCAGCAAAAAGAACCTACTAAAAATAATCAGAAGAATACTAGAAAATAACAAAAGGGAATGGGATTCTACATTTAAATTGACACTATGGGCCGATAGAATTACTCCTAATAAATTTATTGCATTTCCCCCTTATGAGCTTTTATACGGGAAAAGGAAAAGACTTCCTCTGAATAGTTTACTAACAGTGTACAGATTCATGCTAGATGAAGATATGGAAGAAGTTTATTTTATGGGGGAACGATTTGAACAGCTTGTAAAATTGGAGGAAATCAAGAGGGAAGCTCAAATATAGAATGTAAAGATTTAGATACAAGTAAAAACCTTGCATGATAGAAAAGAAAAGGATGGTACTTTTAACGAAGGAGAGTGGATCTTGATGTGGAATGCAAGGTGTTGGGACAAAGGGAAACATGGAAAATATAGGGAATTATGGTTAGGGTCGTACATTATTGCGGGAAAAGGAGGGGATCACTCATACCACTTGTAAAGCATGTCCAGAGAAATCCAACAATTTCCAGTGCATGGATAATTATTGAAACACTTCTTTTATCAGAAGTTGATTCATCCATGTACAGTAGATTTTAGGACTAATCTATAATATTTTATGATTTTGCTTTATTTTAGTAGTTGTGTCTACTTTTCTAAATTGTGTGTTTTTCTGTAGGTCTTCTTCTCCAGAGATTTGGATCCTTACAAGAATCCAGGAGATTCCTCATCCCTGGAATGAGCCACTGATAGGGCTTGGTTTTAATCAATAGAATTTCCATGTTTTGTACCCTAAGTTTTTCTTTAAAGCCTCGCATATTTGTTAAATCCTAGAGGTGACTGCAAGGATGTTAAGGATTTCATTCTTAATTATTATTTGTATGGCAAGAAAACATGAGGACTCGATACCTTTCTTGAAATTAAGTATACTTTGAGCAGTAGATGAAATGAATTAGAAGACAATCATTCTTCATGGTGACATATAAAGTTCAGATGTGTTGAAACACTTGGAAAAGGCATAATTACTCTGAGAGAAATAGTGTGTCAATTCATCTATGTCACATCCTACTTGGTTGATGTTGACTGGTCAAGCTTCATCGAACAAAGAGACACTTTGAGTCATTCAAAATTTCATCAATCAAAGCAAGTAACTCCTTCAAAAATGAAATATGTGCAAAGTGCTAACCATCTAAGTGAGGAGTTGGAAAATAAAAGGTGTGAAACTCTAAAGTTTGAACAATATGGGTTGTCGAATAAGCAGAATCAAGCGGTGGCAAAGAAAACTTATTTGGAAAATGAATTCATAAAGAGGATTGACTTATGGGACCCAGTAACAAACGTCGAATAAAATCTTGTTTCAAATAGGTGGACGGGTTGAATAACGATGGCTGGAGTTTTTCAAAATATGGTGGGGCCACTGCACATGACTCATCAAATAAAAGGTTGTGTTGAGTAACCCAACTGGAGAAAAATGACATAAAAGTTATTTGAAAGGAGAAAGGTTTGAGTGATGATGTCATGTCGAATAGATTTTACCGTCAGGTAATTTGAAAAGGTTTCTATACAAGAATAAATTTACCTAACAATGGGTGATGTCACAGATAGCACACGTGACAGTTGTCTAAAGGGTAGAAATAAATCATCGAGTAAGATGACATTTTGAATAACTTTGAGGTTATGGAACACTGAGTATTATTTTGTTCGAGGGCATTAAACAAAGAAGTTAAAGCATCACTTGTATTGGATGAAATGAAACTTCCAGTAACTTAAAATGGGTTTCACGATGGTTTGAGTATATTTGATATACTTAAGAATAGTTTTCATAAGAAAAATAAAATAGATGGAAATGCATAGTTGGAAGTGGAGGATAGCCCATTCATCGGATAATAAAGGCATTGAGTAAGTTGTGTAACAACTTAGCGAAGATTGATGATTATTCAAGAGGAGGCCTTGTCGTGTAAAGGTAGATAATATTGTTAAAAACTAGTTTTGAATAAGTTAGTGCATCGATTAGAGGTAAATATGAGAAAATGGAGGTTTCTAGTTAATCGATAAAGCACTATTGCGAAGAAGGTCATAAAGGATTACTCGATGGTGCCCAATTATTCAAATGTATTGAAATAAATGTTAGACATGAGTAAAATTAAACATTTGGACTTTTGAAATGAAAATTTGAGATGTATTTATGACCGTTGTGATTAATTTCCCTTGGAGAGGTTATAAAATCAATCTTGTGACAAGAAGCTCACACAGATTTTCATAAAATGGCAGAAGCTTGAGAATTACAGAGTTTCATCAAATTGCATCATTATTCCAAAGTGAATTGTTGAGCTTTTATAAAATTTGAATAACATGGAGTCTCCGTCATCAAAGAAACTGAGGGTAAAGAAATAAAAGGATGTTCCAATTGACTAGCCTACTTAGGAAAACTAGCCAAAAAGGCGCAAGGCCGATGGAAGACATCTGAAACAAGATTTTCTTGATGAATTTCCACTATCCACTCAGAGGTCAAAGAAGGTGAAGCAAGGAGAAGAGGGAATGGAAGATAGATGTGAGGAAGTAGGAGATATATGGACTATGCCTAAGGGTAATGAATTGGATGATTTGGCTATGAATATTGTTGAAAAAATATGTCAAAGATTGATGAAGATGGTTGATAAATATTGGGCTACCTATTCTAACACTTTTAAGGTATTAGAGGAACATGAAAGATTGAATGATAGAATGATGGAGGAAATGAACACAATTGATCCAGAGAATACATAGTAGCTTTAGTTGGGAAAATATTTATCAAGTGCACATCAGGAATGGGGTATGAAGTTGACTACGGATATAAAAGACTCGAGTGTGATGTCATGGATGTGTTGCCCCCTTCTCTTGAGGATGGTTTGTAAATTCCATTGGACAAATAGAAAAAAATTCTCATAGAAATTTTATCAAACGGATTGCCAGAGTTACTGACTAGCGAGGATCTTATCATTCATGTTCTAGCGATAATAGACAAAGCATGTCGACAAGAATTTGCACTAGAACTTTCAATTCGACATGTGGATATTTATAAAAATGAGGAATATACAACTCATTAGAAAATCTTAATATGTTTCTATTAAGATAGCTTATGTTGTTATGAAAGGACGTGTCTGTTGTAAGTAGTTATAGCCTACGTCTATATAAGTGGTCACATTTTGTAGGGAAAGATATAATATATAGAAAAGACTCAATAAAATGGGCAAATTTTGAAAATACAGACTCTAAAGTCTTTTAAAGTTATTTAAAATTTATCTCAAATAGTAATGATCATATTGCTCTCTTTTGGAGTTTCTCAGATAAGTGTTTAATTAATTGGTTCCTTTGTGATTTATAGTTCCAATTAATATAAGCTACTTTGATTCTTTGTGCACAATTTATTATTTGGTTATGTTTCAATTTGATAATCAGAGTTGTATGTGATTTGTTCCATATCAATTATGTTTTATTGGTCTCTTCCAGTAAGAGTTAAATTCAATAAAACTAATTGGAATATTAATCAGTAATTGAAGGCATTAAAGATCAAGTTAGTTGACAGAGTTATCCTAGTGGTAATCTTAAAAATTGTCTCGCGAAGGTTATACATAAGGGTTAATGAAATCACAGACTATATATCCCAACAAAAAGAAGGCACTAATCACATAATTCAATATATAAAATTCAGTTCATAATCCTTTCAAGAACTTATAATATATACAATGCACATAAGCATTTATTTTTTGAGTTGAAGCAATTCAATATCAAAAACATTCATGTATAGTTCATAATTTGATTTCTTAAGATTATATTACCAACTTAAGAGAATATTTGAAGAAATTAGACTATCTTCTATAAAAATCCTACAACCAACAAATAATTTCGAGGTATAGGCTTACCCGCCTTGGTTCTATAGAGCCTAAAGTGCAGGAATTCAATCTCACTATTGAGTGAATTCGTTAGTTGGCCAAATCAAGTGGATAAGTTGATCACAAGGCTTGGCATACCTTGAGAATTTTCTAATCTGTTAATTTGGGAACCAATAGAAGCCATGCCATTGAACAAAACATTGAGGTAAGCTAAGGTTTGGAATTGCTTCATTTTTTGATTTTATTTTTTTGTTGATTTTTCCTTTTTTCGATTCACAGTATGTATTTTTGCTGACGGTTTTTAAAATTTTAATTTGAAAATAAAGTGATTTTTGGCCAATTAGTTTGAAAACATAGGATGCATTTCTTTTATATCTTGCAATTTTTATATACTAGCTCTTGCATATTTTTATCAAAAATGTATGGTACGATAGGTGGCAATGTTAAAATAATTCATGTGTTTGGCCTATATTCCACATTTTTCTTACATGCCAAATAAGGTCAATCACATAATTGTTTACCCCAAACAAGAGCATTGGGTAACATCTCTCTAAGGGTTCTAACAAGGTTGCACAAACAACAACTTGAAGGATACAATAATACACTTACATGCCTTATCACTGCTTACATTTTTTGGTTACATTTCTAGCAAGGCAATGGAAATGATAATATGGAAGATATCTAGGCATTAGAAAATAAAGAAAAAATAATGTTATTTTTTGGTGTTTATTGTTCTTTTTGTTAGGCCTCGGAGGTAAGTTCTCTTGCTAGGGTTTTAAATCACATATCTTACTCCAACCCTACAGATTGCGTTGCAATGATTAAAAATCCATTATTCTCCTTTGACATGCTTTTCGGGGGATATGTTTTTGGAGGCAATATTATTTTCTTCATTGAAAATTTTATGTCATGTGAATGTGAAAAAACACTAGTCTTCTTATTGATTCAGAGATTTTGTTAAAGATTATTTGACATGGAAAAGTAGTAGTTTAAAATCTTCCATATAGGCTCCTACCAAAATACATTGTCAGACTTGCATTTTCGAAAAAAAAACTGTAGGCAAGATAGTCGTTGCCTTGAAAAGATTTATTTTATTGTTGTTTTGATTCCCTTTATTGCTAGACAAAGCCATAAATTATTTCATACCCAGTCTTTGCATAAAAGTGGTCAAACCCATCAACCATTTTGTGCCTCAAGCTTTGCATAAAAGAGGCCAAGAATTTATATTTGACACATACGGAAATATTCCCATTTGTCCTCTTCCTTATGGTTTTGAATAAGTTCAGCAGCCTAGCAAGGGGTCAGTCCCTTACACAACCATAGCCAAAAGGTGTTAAGAGATCAAAAACATAATAACAAAGGTGTCAGCTATTACAAGTGAAGTATTTACAACAAGGTCAAGAACAGGTTATTAACAATACACTAGTAGCACGGCTAGTAACTCACATCAAGAGTGGGAAGCCAACTCACTCACAGAGGAGGGAGTGTATTGTCCCTTGTTAGTTTAGGACTTGAAGTTGTCACAAAGTACTTAATAAGATTATGACTTAAATTGACAAGATTATAATGATTCAATCTAGATAATCAAATTAAGGGAATTATTCATTCATCTAACCATATTAAGTCATCTCTATGCAATTATTAGCATCCATATCCACCTTATTACTACTTTAGCTTATAAAGGAAGGTTTAGAAATAGTATATACTCACTTTTATCCTTAATAGTATATATATACACAATATTCCATGAGTAAAGATCTAACTCAAATACTTCCAGCCTTATTGTTGTCACGTTGTGCTTACAGCATAGTAAATGATTTATTTCCTGTAATTCTCTTATTATCATTTTATATTCCCTTATGATCTCCATCAATTAGTATATATTTCCCTCAATCTTAATGTTATTCAAATATAATGTTCTCATAATTTATTCATAAATAACATATACAACACACGTTGCTTGCCAGCCATGTATCATATTTTATTTCCTTCATGACTCTCCTTTTGTATTTTATGCTCTATACTTCTTCCCCCCCCCCCCCCNCTCCTTTTGTATTTTATGCTCTATACTTCTTCCCCCCCCCCCCCGATATCCTCCTGAAAATATATTGAGTGCCTCTTATATCTAACCAAATGATGGGATGTCTCCAAGGGGTGTGTCCATTGTCTTTAGTAATCAGTTTGTTACCCCAATTTTTCACCTTGTACTTGTAGTTGTAGTTAGTAATTATTAAATCTCCACTCGTGTGACAGCTCTCTTCAATACTTCATGCATTTTCATAAACCACACATTAGTATTATCGTTGTTGACATGGTATGGATGATGCTAAATATCGACTATATAATTAGCATGGATTTACCGAAGATCACTGCTTTAGATATAATTAAGATCGTTCTTCTGAGCACTCTTATTATTGTTGATTTGTCATTAGCCACTAACTCTGATATTAATTAGTGTTTTTATCCATTACAACACTTTATATTGATTTTTGCCCTTAATATGATCGTAATCACATCCACTTGTATACGCATAATATTGTCCATTTGATGGTTGTATATTTCATCCTTTATATGAGACATCTTAATCACCATTGTTGTCTAATCACCGTGCTCTATATCAAAGTCACACATCCTTTCTAAGACAACATAAGACTCTAATTGATAGACACAGGCTTGAGGGAATAAAACAAATATATAATCTTTTTTACGAAGGTGATCGTTGTTTATGAACGCTTCCCTCGATGTTTATACAATCGACCATTTAATCGTTGTCCTGAGTATAAACTAAAGTTGCCACTTATTTGCATAAATCAAACATATTTAATAAGATGTAGTCTTTGTCTTCCCTCATAATATGTTCTTCTAATTATATTATATTTATTTATTATTATTGTTATTATTATATATATTAACATTTTAATTTATTTATTATTAAATTTTATTTCAGGAAGGGGACATGACAGGGAGGAGAATGAGAGATAGAATGATTCTTCCTTTGCTGGTGGACAACCATCCAAGCGCTACTATCACTAGGGTGCCCACCACATGCTAGTGGAACCTTCATTGTGGGACTGTTAGCACCAGAAACAGAGTGTTGGCAGCACTATCCATCAGCCTCCCCTTCAGGTTTCTCTTCCTTATGTTGGATGGATGCCTCCCCCTTACTTTTGGAAGAATCACTTTCAATTGAGCTTAATAGATAACGTTACAACAAAGGCTATATTGGCTCAAATGATCAGCATTCTATTTAGCCACATGGAATGTAAATTACAAATGTTTCCTTTTACTAAAACTTTGAATTAGATTCCCAAGTTATATGTTATGGTTTAGTTAAAAGAGTTGTATACAGATATAATTCATTGCATAATAGAATGAAGCAATCCAAATATCTATAGAAAATTTATAGCTATGCCATAACATATTGGCTTGGACATTAGTCTTCGCTTTCTTTTATATGATTGGTTGATTAAAAAAAGACCTTTGCTTTCTTCTTAGCTACAATAATAAACTAACTTGGGATATTGGTAAGGGTATTCTTAATTTGGTTATAATGTTAATAGACACAAATATTTTCAAAAATATTCCTCATGTAGATAGCTCAAAATATTCTAATAGCTCAATATGTTATAGGCTTTGATCCATCTTCTTCACAACATGAAATAGAAAGTTAACATGTATGTGATAGCAAAAATAAAATATCCATGCAATTCTCCTAAATTGAGGTAATACATATATTATTAGTCCATTAGATTATACCAAAAAACTTCTCAGAAAAACCATGTATCTGATTTAGGCATCAGTGATTCAAATTATACTTTGTGAACTACAATATTGCACTGTAGAATTATAATGTACTATGAACTTACATGCATTTTTTGTTGATGAAAAAACATAAATTTACCAATCTCATCAATTGAATTCAATTATGCAAGGGCAATAGAAAAGTTTATTGCAATGGTAACAACCAAATAGGTATACCAAGGCTTAAGAATTATGAAGTTTTCTATTTGTCTTAAGCTTTATTGCCTATTAATTTCCAACTTTGTCACTCCATATGATTTGTAAGAATTGAACTAAATGAATTTCTTTAAATGCTTTAGAAACTCTGAGTAGTCATTGCATTAGAGAGTGATTTGGATATTTAAATCACGCTACATTAAAAGCTTAAGTAAGTTGTCACACACATCTTAGTTTAAAAATAAAGATTTTTTTTTTCAAATTTTGAATTACTAATAACTTCTAATACTATGATCAATAACTGTCTTTCAATTTATTTTTTGCGTCTTAAATAAATTTAGTTTTTTAAATTACCTATCAAAATGAGTAATTATTGAAATGGAAACAAATATGTTTCATTTCCCTACCTAAGATATATTTTTCCATTTAGGTAATGAAATTGCATTCTCTTCATTATTTTTGTTCTCTTTTCTTTTGCTACAAGTTTCTATTAGCTTATAGAAATTTTCCTCTATAGTAAGGGTTTCACAATTTTATGTATGTTTCTGCTACAACTACTTAGGAAAGCACTATTTTTCAAATGCTAAAAACTTTTTTTTAAGTGCAAACCCTACTAAATAATCATAAGAAGTTGTAGTACTAATACAGTTATTGTCATATGCAGTGTAGTGTCCATGGTTCTGGCTTGAATGTACCTCGGCTTCTTAGTTAGTGACACATATTCCTCTCTTATTTCATCTCTCCTTATTCTTTCTAGAACCTATTCCATTATTTGGACTTCTTGAAAATGCATCTGAGATTGTGCAGAGCCTCTTATAGAATCTAGTTTAATGGCTGCATAAATTAGAAGTTGCTTCAACTCTGCTTCACTGTATTCCCTCTACCCAATATACCAATTGATATTCAAAACCTTCAAGTACATGAAATCCCAAACCAATGAATTTGATAAAAAAACAAGTCAGTGAATTCATTTTAAAACTGAATATAAGTAATGACTTGTCAAATCACATATTTTTACAAATAATCTATGAGATCAAGGTAGTAAAACTACTTTGAAAAATAAATGTATTCACTACAATTCTGTGGAACAGTTATCACTCTAGCCATTCTTTGGATCAAATATTAGTCAAGACGTTCTTTCAATTACACAGATCCTTATATTTTGATCATTTAGCCTCTTCATACCTTTCATTTGAACCCTATCAACTTTTATCTATGTCATTGCAAGCCTTTTAACGCTGCCCTTGACAGCACTAATTCTCATTGGCAGCCTTTCCTGACTTTGGGGCAGCCTCCTTTCTAGAATACTTGCAGTCTTTCTTGATTGTGCAGTCCCATATTAAATATATGGTTGTGTATATTTGTGTTTGTAGTTGATAGTTGTAGATATTTAATATTATGGTTGTAATATTGGTGAATATGGTTGAACACCATTATGTCACCTCTCTTTCAATTTTCTATATAATGGATGTCCTGCCTCTTATTTCTCTAAGGCAATTCGGACTTTTGCATATTTCTTTGTTTTATGATCAGCAAATCATTGATTCAGTTGTCTTCATTTGGTATCAGATCCAAGTTGAGAAATTTGTCTTTCATTGCAGGTGATCTAGAAAAGATCAAAGAGAAAGTTAAAGATTGGAGAGGAGCTTGGAAATCAGCCAGTTAAGATATTTTAAAGATCAAATATCGGCATATTTGATTGCAACCGGTTTATTTTCTGCAAGCTTGAGCTTGAAAGGAGGTTTCCATGTGGAGGCATTTACAACTTGAAAGGAGGTTATTGCAATTTTTTCCCTTTCTTTCCACCGAGAAATGAGACAAGATTATTGAAATTTTTAACTTGCCTTTTTGCATTAATAAAAAAAATTAGCTTTTATTAAAGCTTCAGTTATATGTTTTTTTTTTTCAAAAATCTTTAAAACTCTTGTGGAAACATGAGTTTTAATTAAGAAGGAAATGATATATTGGAGTTTTTTGTAAGTTATAAAGTTTTTCTGTTTAATTTGGAAAATAGTATTTTTGTAATTAAGTGCATTATCGGTGGTAACCGACACTTATTTCTCAAATAAAATAATAAGAAAAAGGGAGATTTTTTGTGTGTGGGTGCCATTTGAAGGGACGAGGAGAGTATTCAATTGCAGAGATCTCTTCTAAATTTTGTGTTGAGCACTTGGGTCATTATGCATATTTTTATGAAAAATATGGCAGGCAATACATAATGTCTAATGTGTTGATTCTCGTCTTCGAAGGAGACAATTTTACATATTGGTGTACTAGAATGCAAACTCTACTCAAATCTAAGGATTTGTGGTAAATTTTTCAAAATGGATATGTTGGGATAGCATATGTATATGCATTAAATGACCAACAAAAAGGGGAATATAAAGTAAATATAAAGAAAGATAATGAAGATTTATTCTTGATTCAGGGTGCAATCACTCAAGCTATCTTTCCTAGGATAAGTGGTGCTATTCATTCTAAGCAAGGATGGAAAATATTAAGTAATGCATATTAAGGTGCACAAACTGCTAAATTGCAAACAATGAGGAAAAACTTTGAAAATGTAAAAATGACTACTAGTGAATCTGTCAATGAATTTCTAACAAAGGTAGAAGGTCTAGTGAGTCAGATGAAAGTACTAGGGGAAGATGTAAATGACAAGCATGTCATTGAAAATATTTTGAGAAGCTTGATTCCAAAATTTGAAGGTGCGGTTTCTACAATAGAGATTTCTAAGGATCTCTCAAGCATGAAAATTGATGAATTGAGTGATTTTTGTTAATTGTTGAAGAAAGAATAAAAAGTAATGAAGAAATCTTAGAGAAAAAAAATTCCTCTAAAGAAAATATAAGAGGAAAAAGAAACACATTCTTCAAGAGTCAGAGTAAATATGATGATAATAATAAGATGAATACAAAGGTGAATCTAGAAATTCTAGAGGAAGAGGAAATTATTTCAGAGGAAGAAGTAGCAACTTCAGAGGAGCTGGAAGAGGAAGAGGTAGAAGTAATGGGAGAGACAATAGTAAAAGGAATGTCCAATGCTTTCATTTCAATAACTTTGGACATTGCGCTTCAAAATGTTGGAGTAAACAACGTGAAACAGAAAAGAGAAGTGCTCATAGCACTGTTGAAGATAAACAAAATTTGTTTATTTCTTGCTTCAATACAAGTGAAAGTGAAAATAATGTGTGATATATAGAATTTGGAAGTTATTCACATATGACATATAATGAGCATATTAGAAATTAATCTTTCCTTGGTAACTATGTAATTAAAGGATAAACCAAGGTATCCTATATTGTTCTTGTCCTCTAGTCCAAGTTGGACGACATGTCACATTTTTGTATTTCCTTTAATAAGGAAATTATACATTCCTCCTTAAGAATTCCTACACTTGGCACACACTTAATGTGAATGTGGCACTCATAGGACATAGGATTTACATGAAAACTCTTTCACTCATCTCTACTTAAGAGATGCCTCTCACACACTTCATAGGAAGTTGGTTCTCAAGTTGAATCATTGGGTTTCTTCTCTCTTCTTCTCTCATTCTCATTCTTGCTCTCACAATATTTTAATGAGATCTTGCTCAAGCTCTCTCTCCTTCTTGGCTTCTTGTCTCATTCATATTATATGCACAAGGGGTTTTTCTTAGTTTTTCCCTTTCAAAAACATTGTCTTTGTGTTAATCTTGAGCTTCTTAATGCTTTTGGTGAAAGTTCTTGAATCATCATTCATTCATTGGGTTATGGTAAAATTCTTACTTCTTGCAACTCTTTCTTGCATTCTTTCATTTCCTATCTCTATTTGTTTTCTTAATATTTCTAACTGGTATCAGAGCTAGCTAATCCTTGTTTTGAGTGGTTGCATGAAGGTACCATTTGAAGGATATCTAATTTGAGAAGAAGAAATTTTTTTTCATTGTTATTTGATTAACTTTTTGTTGTAGGTTTTTTTCATTTAGATGTAAATCTGAGTTTTATAAGTTTTATAATCTAACCTTTTGTTTAACTAGTTCGGGATGGCTTGTCTCTAGATCTAAGCTTCTTAATCTTCATTTAAAGTTTTTATAAGATCTAACCTCACCCTCTATTGGGGAACCACAAGGGTTTTATATTTCATACATTTATGTTCATTTATCTAACTATCTGATTTGCAAGTTTATTTATATTGTTTAATCTAATCATTTTTGGTTTTTTTTCTCAGCCCTCTGCTGGTTTTTTGTAGGATATATATTATAATATTTTTTATCACATATATTTTTGTCCAATTTTGTAGGTTTTCACAAAAAAACTCTAACCTTATTTGCAGGTTTATATATATCTGGTTTATATATCTCGGGTTTGATTTGCAGGTTTCTTCAACTATCTATATTTTGTTTTAACAATACATCGATTTCTTTTATAAATCATTTCTCTCATCTCTTTTATATCTTCTTTATTACATTTATTGGTTCTTATAATATCTATATGTTGGAATTAATGGGAAATAGTACTGAGATGGGAGGGGTGAATCAGTACCTCTAAAAATTTTAGCACCTTACACAATTTATCATTAGTAATCATTCAATTCTGATTTACCAACCATTACTGTTATTCTTTCTTATGCATATAATGTTTGTTCACAATATTTAATAGTTTTCAATCATTCATAGAAACATTCATGAAATTGAAAAGCACATAACACAAGATATGGTATCATAGAAAACTCCTGTTAGGAAGTAAAAATTGTGGTGGGGATGGCACCCATAAAACTTCACTATCTATAGAATGGAAGGGAGCCGGTTAAGGCTTACAATTTGATCACTTCTGATGATCAACCCTGTTAAGAGTATTAAGGTGGAGACCTGTTAATGTCTACTATGTTAAGAGCTTTAGCAACACTGATTTAAGTGTGCACTCAGTAATGAGATTTACAATAGGACGGTTAAGCCCACCTTTCTTGAAAGGATTTCATTAGTGTACTACACTTATTAGAATGAGTACAAATGTTGACCTGACTATATACAATCTACTATTTCTGATTTACAAATCCATTAAATCCTTTACAACAATAATATCACCTTAAGTTATTGATGAATACCTTTTCTCTACTTGTCGGCAGCCTTTGTTCTATTCTTGAAAACTGATTTGATTGTGTTTGTGTTCTTGTGCATGAATTCTCTATCTGGTCTTTAGTTGCTCTTCATGGCTACTATCTTCATTGAACAACAAAAATTCTTAATGGATTGAGCACCTATTTATACAAGTATTGACCTATCTTGGAATTCATGATTTACAATGTTAACTCTCAGATCCAAGGTTTACAACTTGACCTTGATCTTTAGTTTGCATGTTTTAAAACAGTAAAACTAATTTAAAAAATAACAATTATATTGCTTCCTCCGCACATAATGGATTTAAAATAAAATCAAGAAGTTATAAATACAACTTCAGTGATTTATCTGACATGGAAAGTCAGATCACTTTTTCCGGGATGTAACTGACTGTCGGTTTGAACTTGCAGTCTGTCGACGTTCCTTGACTGAACCATTCGTCGGGTTCCCTGTATCTTTCGGGTTTCTCTCTTTGTTGTACTATCGGGTAGCACTGTTGTTACTTGTCATGTATCATTTACCTTTTTGTCATCAGGTAACACTTAACACTCTTTTTCGGGTAACTTTGGTATTGGATAGTATTGTGCCCTGTCTGTCGGTGTAGGGTAAACCGATGGTGCAGATCATGTTTTTCTCTAAGTATAATAATGGAAAAATATAATGCCTTCAATCTCCCCCTTTGACATTAGTATCAAAAATTGATATGTGCATAATACTGAGATTATTAAACCATGTTTATATCCTAGTCATAATATGACTCCCCCTTACTATGTGCATTGGTATAGTGTATGTATATGTACATGTATACTATCTATTCTCTGAGTGTACATTATTTCCCCTTTCTTCCACTATACATATGATTCCCTCCTTTAACTGAGGTGATGTACATATCAAATTCCCCCTTTCTTTGATACTGATGACAAAAAGGTACAACTTATAATATGCCAAAATTGTGACAAAAATGTGTAACTTACAATGTGTCAAATATATTAGAATGGGTAATTTTGATATCTTCCATTAGTTTCTCCCAATGTTCTCTCAATTGTTCTAGGGCCATGTGTTGCAGCTCTAGTGTGGTGTGCATATCATAAATGTTGTCCAAGACAGACATTTCAGGGGTGGCAATTAGAGTACTTGCCTGTGTTATATTTTGTTGCAGGAGTGTAAGTGTTGGTAAGAGCTTAACTTGGAGCTCATTGACCTCATCTCTGTATTTCATCTCTGCAAACTGAATGTCTTGTCTCTGTTTCCTAGCCTGTATGATTTGTTGATTGTGCAATTTAAGTGCTTCTTCTGTGTTGGCTAGATTTTGTGCACTGGACTGAAGATCAGCATCTATTTTTGCTATCTTGTCGGTATACTCCTTAGTGATTTGATCTAAAGTGCACAATTTATTTATTAAGGTAACAACTTCTAATCAAATTGGGTCAATCATACTTACCAATTCAGATAGCTTGACCTTTTTCAATGCAACTTCCTAGCTTATCTTCTCTACGAGCTTGAATTCATACTTTTGTTCAAGTCTCTCTTCCATTGTCTTCTCAGCATCTATATTCTAAGATGTTATTGCATCTGTGAATGTGACTAGTTGATCAATGATTGGAGTTTGTTGATCAATATTTTTGTCTGGTACAATTTCTTGAAGTATATTTCTTGCTACTTCCAGTACCTTGGCCTCTTTTTTCACTCTTTTCATCTTGTATTGAATGGATTTTCTCTCACATATCTTTGCATATCTTGTCAATGTTGTTGGATCCAATGTTCTTGGATCACAGACTGGAATGTCAATGATTTCATCCTGAGTTACTAGATTTTTATTCTTTCATTTCTTCTTCTTTGAGATTTGAGGGGATGCAGATGTATGAACTACAATAGCTAGTTCATTTGTTCACTCTGAATTTCTTGGGGAAGGTTTTGTCGATGATGCATCTTGTGTTTTCTGCTCTGTGGGCACCAATCAGTTATGTGAAGACGTCTCTTCATTAACCTTGGGTGTTTCTACAGAATGTGCTCCAGTTTTCTTTTCAATCTCATCCTTCTTTCCTTCTTCACCTTTCTCTGAAGGCTTGTCCCCTATTTCCTTTTGAGTTTTTTCTTTATTCTAATCAGTAGATGCATTCTTCTGATCATCGGTTGTAGCTTTCTCTATGGTAGTGTCTATTTTCCCTTTGGCTTCTTCATCACCCTTGCCTTTGGGTGTGCTTGTTTCTTTCGCATTTGATCCCTCATTGCCCTCTAGTATGTTTATTGCCTTCATTAGGACAGGCATGTTACTTTGAGTTTCTACTTGGGCTTTGTTAGTATTGGTGTCCTGCTCGTCGGTTAGTGCCTTGTCAGTAGTGACATCCTCATCCTTTTTTATATTTTGTGCAAGATCTTGCACAGGCGAGTGCAGGATTGATGTGTCCTGCATTTGTTCATTAGCAATGTTAACTATCTTGTCATCTGATGTCTTCAGTACTTGAAGGATTTTTTGATCCTTAAGTGTGATAAATATCACATCATCTTTCTTCTTTGGATCATTGTCAGAATCATAATGAGTGATATGTTTGATATTATCATCCATGCTTGTATCTAAGTTAATAGGCTCATCATCACTTTCTTGATTGTCCATAGCAATATGTTGAGGACTTGTATTATCTGTCTCCTCTCTGTGAGGTGTGTTTGTGAGAATTAATTTCTTCTCAACACGTGTTGACTCTGTCGGTAGATCCAGGAAATGTCTCCATTTGGTCTCTTTCATTGAATCCAGTTCTATAAACTTGCTCTCTAGTACTTTGTAAGCCCTTATTTTGGCTACAAATTTACTTGAGTGTTTCTTTAGTACTTCTTGTATTTCTTCAAATTTGGATTCAGGAGACATCAGTCTTACAAGAACTCTTTCTCTTGCTTCTCTTTCTATTTTCAAGGCATATGACCACAGTTGGTATACCCTTTTACCTAGCTCTTTAGGTATTTGATTTACAAATTCAGCAGTGGCATACTTATTTTTAATCATTGATTTTATGACTGCTTCCTGTATTTTATTATGATCCTCTAGATTCAATGTATCCCACTGCCTGATCTTTTATCATTCATTGTGCCATGGGTAGCAATTGATTTGGTAGCTTCATCTACCGTTTGGTTTCTGAAGTTCTTCTTTACTACATCTGGTTCATCATCTTTGGTGTCGTCCAAGTCAGCCTGTGTCCTGACAAACCCTTTTATCTTCTTTGGTGGTGTAGTTTTGACAGGTTGTTGTCTTGTTCTTTTTGCTGGCTGCTTCCTTATATAGGTCCTTACTTGACCTTTCTTAAGTGGTGTGGTATCGGTAGCAGCAGTTTGACTTTGTGTTCTTTGCTTCTTTGCAGGAAGTGGAGATGGAGGTGCATTAGATTCAGTAGCCTCTGTATATGATTTCCTTTCTTCTAGTTCTTCACCGATGTTTCCTTGTTCATCGATTTCCTCCTACTGATCCTTCTCTTCTTCTGAGACCGATAGAATCTTCTTGAGATTCTTAATCATTTTATCTTTCTTGTTTATAGTCTGCTTGAATTCTAGGCCATGTTTTATCTTAGATTTGGCCTCCTCATATGTACCAAACCTTGGTTGTTTCTTATCAATGGGCTCATTGAGCAGTGCCTCAATTGTACTTGTAGCTAGATCAATATTGATCTCATAGTCTAAGGGTGATAACCAAGTTGTTCTTGGTACAACCGGTTTGATATGTGTGAAGTCTCTGTCTGCCATAAAACATATCTCACCTTTGTGTTTTTCAACTAGTTGCTCAGGAATCCTAGTTCTTTCCATCATCTTTTCCTTGAACTCAAGGAAACATTCAGACATGACAGACTCAAAGTTGTCTCCTAGTGACTTAATCAGTTCACTAATTTGTTGGGTTACTGGTTTGGTAGAGTCCCATACAACTTTTTCTCTCATTAATAAATCCGCACTTTGTCATTAATAACTTTCAAACTGTAAATAATTTTTCCAATCGCTTCAATGAAGTTCTAGATTATTAGGTTCTTCAAAACATATCCAAAAATCAGAAAAATCCAACGGTGCTTTTAAAAGTTATGCCCCTATAATTGTTCTATTTTTTATAATCTTCTCACAAGAGTCTTTAGCGTTTGAACAAATGCAGGTAAAGCCTTGTCTCTTATAATTATTTTGTTGCAGATTATAATTATAACTTGTTCATTATCATAACTTCCTCCTTGCAGATTATAATTATATCGTTGCGGACAATTATAACATTTACTTCCAGCAATTATAACAATTTTTTATAATCATAACCTTGCAGATCATTATCACGTTTTTTTGGGGTAAATGCATGTTATTATAACACTTTTCTTATAGCTCTATTATTAGTCGTTCCTTTATCATTAGATTCTATTTTATTTTTCAAAATTTATTCAATATTTTTAATTAACAATTTTTATTTCTCAAAATAGTTTAAACTCATCCTTCATTGACTTATAATAGCATTTAAATCAAAAGTTCTTAAAACATTTCTTATATCATTTTTATTCATCTGATCATTATAATGTATTTTTGGCATATGCTGGTTTCTTGAGGTTAATCATTATATTCCTTATAATATTTTTTAAAAGTTGCAGCCTGTCATTATAACATTATGCAATTCTTCTTGCAACTCCACTATTAGTCATCATTAGTTTCTTCAGCTTATTTTTATTTTTATTAAAATTTATTCAATCTTTTATTTAACAAAAAAAAATTAAACTTGAAAACAATTTTTTGCGTTTCATATTTGTTAATAACATTTTAACCCAATATACTTTTTAACATTATAAACACATTCCAATTTCTATTTTACAAATTCGTTGCTCTAAAAATTTGTTCTCATTTAAACAAAAAAAAATTAAATATTATTTAATTTTTAATTTACTTGCATATTAACCGGTTACATTTACATTAAATTCCACTTTTGAGTTTATTTTAACATATAGATTCTTGTTTATTTTGTCACATTGTGACAAATTTAATCCCAGAAATTAAATTAAATTACCATGCTTGGAAGACGCAAAAGGATAAAAGGTTCATGAATCAAAATCGTCAATCTTCTAGTTGTAAGGAGGATAATGGTAATGAATCCTGTCATGCATTTACAATTCATCATAATGTTACAATCCTTTTTTAGTGGCATGGTGCATCTTCAGGGGGTATTTCTTTCTTTAGTACTTTTAAATTGTTATCTTATGTCCTTAATGTTGCTGAGTTTTAATTTGTTCAAGTAATCCTGCAACATTGCCTTCCAGTAGATTATTTCATTATTTAGCATTAATTGCTCTCATATTTTATTTGATCTATTGTTGCATATTTTATGAGTTCCATTTGATCCATTGTTCCATTTGTAAGTTGCACTGGGTTTCACTTACTTCAGTTGATGTTTATCAACTTGTTCCATTTGTAAGTTGCACTGAGGTGCACTTACTTCATTTGATGTTTATCAACGTGTTCCATTTTTAAGTTGCACTAGGTTGCACTTACTTCAATTGATGTTACTTCAGTTGATATTTATCAACTTGTTCCATTTGTAAGTTGCACTGGGATGCACTTACTTCAGTTGATGGCCTTTTTTAAGTTGCACTGGGATGCACTTACTTCAACTAATATTTATCAACTTGTTCCATTTGTAAGTTGCACTGGGTTGCACTTACTTCAGTTGATGTTTATCAACTTGTTCCATTTTTAAGTTGCACTGAGATGCACTTACTTCAGTTGATTTTTTTTCAACTTGTTCCATTTTTAAGTTTCACTGGATGCACTTACTTCAGTTGATGTTTATCAACTTGTTCCATTGCTTGTTTTTCTCTTGGTGAAGTTGTTGTTCTTGAAATCCTTCTTGAAGTTTGTTGGATTTCTTATATGTTTGGTAGGTATATGGTTTTCTCTCTCATAATCCTTAGCTCAATTTATTTAGCATATGTCATTCTTAATGTTGGTGTAAATTATTATGTCCTTAATATTTCATTGCTTATGGTTCATAAGTGTAGACATGATTGGCTAATCAAATCATATTTTTGTTGGTGCTTGAGTCACATATTCTTCTACTTTATCAGTGTCTCTCTCATATTTCTTTGATTAATGTACTAATGTGATAATGTACTACATTCTTACTTGCTTATATCATGAGTCATGCAGGTTGTGGAGTAATTAACCATTCACTTGCAGTGGGATGACTCATTAGTGGACTGTCTATATCCATGTGATTGATGCAATGTTCATGCAGGTTTCATTAGTTGGCCTTGTATGTGGTCATTTTTGCATTAGTATGTTGTTTTTCTGGGAGCATTGATAAATACTATTATACCTATATTCTTCATTTTGACATTTGAGCATATGGTTTATTTCGATATCATGTCATCTCTATTGCATTGTGGTGAACAATTACATTTATCTTTCTCCTTCTATCCTAGTTTACTCTATGAGAATTTTCTTAAAATTAAACTCTAATGCTACAAATTTCAAAAGTTATACTAACTTGAATATGATATGGAATTCTACTTGTGGATAGTTGCCTTGTTTCTTGTTTTCTTGTTCTATGTTTCAAGTGATCCATCAAGGAACATTAAAGACATCAACTCATTTACACATGTCCTATGAATCAAAAGACTACTTGCAGATATGCATATACTTCCACTTCAATACATAAAAAGGACTGATCCACTTATCTTGTCTCTACCAAAGCTTCTTGTACATCATGTTTCCAGAAGAATACTTGAAAATTTGAAGACAATACAATTTCTTCCTTATATTGAAGATCAAGTTGCATATTTTTGTAAAAATTGAGTTTCATACCCCTTGTTGTAAACACCCCAAGTAAATATTAAAGGGGGGTGTTATAAATTAATCTTTCCTTGGTAACTATGTAATTAAAGGATAAACCAAGGTATCTTATATTGTTCTTGTCCTCTAGTCCAAGTTGGAGGACATGTCACATTTTTTGTATTTCCTTTAATAAGGAAAATAGATATTCCTCCTTAAGAGGAATACTACACTTAGCACATGCTTAATGTGAATGTGGAACTCATAGGTCATAGGAGTTGCATGCAAACTCCTTCACTCGTCTCTACTTAAGATATGCCTCTCACACACTTCATAGGAAGTTGGTTCTCAAGTTGAATCGTTGGATTTCTTCTCTCTTCTTCTCTCATTCTCATTCTTACTCTCACAATGTTGTAATGAGCTCTTTCTCAAGCTCTCTCTCCTTCTTGGCTTCTTGCCTCATTCATATTATATGCACAAGGGTCTTTTCTTGGTTTTCCCCTTTCAAAATCATTGTCTTTGTGTTGATCTTGAGCTTCTTGATTCTTTTGGTGAAAGTTCTTGAATCCTCATTCATTCACTGGGTTATGGTAAAATTCTCACTTCTTGCAACTCTCTCTTGGATTCTTTCATTTCTTATTCTATTTGTTTTCTTAATATTTCTAACAGAGCATCTATTTGTTTACTTGGATCAAAAACATCAAAGTATAGTAGTGCAAGGAGATAATAATTCTCATGGAAGAAAAGGTAAGGGTACTATTGCAGTTACAACCGAACATGGTAAAGTGAAGCATATCAATGAAACACTATTGGTCCTGGCACTCAAAAAGAATTTTTTGTCTGTTGGACAAATGTTAGAGAAAAATTATCAAGTGAATTTTGATCAAAATGAGTGCATAATAAGAGATAAATAAAACAAGAATGTAGTTATTGCAAGAGAAAAAATGACAGGTGATAGGATGTTTCCACTTAATTTTACTCATGGGAACCAAGCACTAAGGTCTAGTGAAATGAGTGAAAGTAAAATTTGGCATAAAAGATATGGTCACCTCAGTTTTAATGGTTTGATTTTACTCAAAAGATTAAAAATGGTTGAAGGTCTACCATCCATTGAAGACACAAAAGAGGTATGTAAAAAGTGTATTGTCGGAAAACAACATAGGATACAATTTCCTATTGGAAAATCCAATAGAGCTAAAAACTTGAGATAATCCATACAGATTTGTGTGATCCTGTGGAAACACCTTCCTCCTCTTCAATCTCATCAATTACTATCTCTTTTCCTTTTATTTCATTTTCTTTGGTATATTCTACTATTTCATTGAATACCACATCGCTACTTATCACAAGCTTTTTTTCAATTGGGTCATACAATCTGTATGCTTTATTTTCAGTTCCATAACCAATAAAAATGCATTTAAGGCCTTTATCATCTAACTTAGACCTTTTTTCTTTTGGTATGTGTGCATAAGCAACACATCTAAATAATTTGAAGTGACCAACACTTGGCTTTACCCCAGACCATGCTTGTTCATGAGTCATTCCCTTAACCACTTTTGTAGGACTTATGTTTAGAAGATACATTGTTGTGTATACTGCTTCTGCCTAAAAAAATTTATCCAAATTTTTCTCTTTCAACATTTTTCTTGCCATTTCAACGATTCTCCTATTTTTCCTTTCAGCAACTCCATTTTTCTATGGAGTGTAGGAAGTAGTGAACTCTCTCTTGATTCCATAATTTTTGCAAAAATCAATAAACTGATTTGATGTGTACTCGCCTTCATTGTATGACCTTATCACTTTGATATACGTACCACTTTGTTTTTCAACCAAATTCTTGAACTCTACAAATTTTCCAAATACTTCTGATTTTGAAACATGTTGGTAAAAATATTTTTCTTTTTCACTTCAACTCTAAAATGTCCATATATTAAAGAAACAATTGAATACAACAGTTGAGAAATGTAACTTAATAACTAATTTCCCTCTGAATTTGAAGATACATCCCCCTTAAGTGATTAATCTTCAATGAATTTTGTTCTTCCTTAATTTAATGGGGGTTTTCTCTTAACCTGAGAATAGAAGAGGTAACCCGAACTAGGCCTAGACAGGAACTAGCTTAGGCAAATAGATTCAGCTTTCTATCTAGCCAAATTTAAGACTTTATAAATCATATAAGAACCTAAAATTGGTAATTCAGGGGTTAATAATGATGATGCAAATGCGAAACTGAAATATATAGTGAAGATGAATCAATCTATTTCATAAGAACATTTCTCATAATCTATGGATGACACCCAAATTTCCCCTCAATTAACTGTATCAAATCATAATACAAAAATTTGGTTTAATCTTGAACTGTAAATCCAATTTAAAGAAACATTCAAATTGATAGAAAGATAAATGCAATGGAACAGTTAAAAAATTGTTATTCAAACATGAACGAATTTGACTCAGCAAAAATGAAGTTCTTCACAGCAAAATTTAGCCGACCCTTTCTATTGATTTTCAAAATAGTACATATAGATCTCAGAGTTTAACTATTACAAAAGGGGGTAACCGAAACGGTTCAACTTCTCTAACCAGAAATGATAAACAAACGTTTATCTGTTACAATCTCTATCAAAATTTTGTATAAGAGGGAATATATTTATGCTTATGTTTTCTTCCCCTTATCTAATTTCGCCCTATAGGCAGTGACAGCTGTTATTATTGGGATAAGCTCTTTGTGTCTATTGATATGGACATTTGTATATCTGATGAGACATCAAGAATGATCTTTGGCCAGACTCTTAACCACATCTACCTGATCTTTCAGCTCTTCCATGGCTTTATAGATGCACCCACTCAATTTTTGGAGTTCTGGTACCTTATACAAGTGAGAGGAAGACTGTTCTGTCAGTTTCTCTACATAATCAGAGAAAGATTTCTACATGTTAGTCACTCCGATCATTTATTTTCCTTGACCACTCGTCTGTGACTCCATGTGAAGACCCTGAAGGAGTTTAATATCTATGTTTTGTTCTTCTTTGATTTTGATGTCTGTCTATTGCAACCCTCCTTCGGCTTGGATGATCATTTCAATTTTAAATTCTAGACTTTGAAGCCATTCAAGTAAAGGCTCATCTCCTTTCTACAAGATATTGGCCTTTATTTCCTCTTTAGTCTTCATTTTGACTACTACATGCAGCATTACTATGCACTCTTGACACTTCACTCTTTCTGACATGAGAGTGCAAATTCGTACCAATGTTGTTTCTTTCCTTTTCCAACTTTAGGAGAGTATCACCCAGCTGCTCAATAACTACAAGCCTTTCAGATTTGAGCCTCTCGATCCATCTTTTACCAATTTTCCCAAAGTGTCTGTCTTCTTTCAACTTGGCAATGATGGCTTGATTCTCTACAGCATTGGGGTCGAAAGTGGTTTGGGCACTAGGAATGCTTGCAACTGGAGTAACTAACTGCCTGATAAAATTAGTCAGTTCAGTGACTTCTTCTTTAAGTTGGACTTTAGCAGTCTTAAGCTCTTCAAGATCTTCTTCAATTATAATATTAGTGAATTTCCACCAATCCACCTTGGTATCATGACGAGCTAACCCCATATCAAACTACTATAGCTCAAAGTCAAAAGTAGCTAAAGCTTCAAACCTGCCTTCCTTCATGGGCTTTGCTACCTCCATAGTGAAGTTCCCTATTTATGGATCTCGGCCTAACGTAGACAACATCTTTTCTTTCTTCACCTTTCTCACAGTAGTACTGGATTGTAAGGCCTGCGAAAGAGTATCCTTGCTTGGAGATCCTTCTTTTATCCTCTTCCTTTTGCGCTCTAAAGTGTTCTCTATCCAAGACTCTACACTAGTAACTTTGGTGGCAGAGACCAATTCTTCTATAAACAACCTTCTGATGACCGGAGGAGTAGATTTAGGTCTGGAAGAAAATGGATTTACTTAGGTAGGAGAGGAGGAAATTAATTTAGTAACTTGAGAAATCTCTTATTGCTTTCAAACCTCTTCATCTGATTTGGTGGTTGCAGTGCTGGAACTATGCTCACCCACTTCTACTATAACAAGGGACCCTTGCCTTGGAGTATCTTGAATCGAGGTGTCACCTTGTGTACCCAAATTTCTAGCTATAATTGGTTGCTTTTTTTGCACTTTTAATAGGCTCAGCCCTAAACTTGATCGGGTCTATAGAAACCGCTTCTTTTGTTGAACCAATGATAGGAGGCGAGCCATCTCCACATGTCTTCTTCAATGGAATCATCTTTTCAGGAGGCTCATCACCCCCGCCTGCTGGTTGAGCTGGCTCTTTAGATACTATCGGTATAGTCGTTGAGGATGATGCAAGAGAGCTCCGGTCACTTTTGCAAGAGTTTGTTGAGAAGCAGGCTTCCTTTTTGACCTCTTCCTTCTGCCCGTCATCCATTGGATCTATTGCTCTGTCCTTTTGTAGATCCCACCCATCAAGGTTTGCATGTCATCAATGGATTGACCTAGCATGGGCTCAGAGCTTATAGGGAGGGTCTTAATCTTCTCCATGTATGTATCATCATACATATGCTGGCCATCATCTTCTATGCCTTCAACTGCAATCTTAACTTTGAACCTTTTGATTTGTTCAATAGTTAACCTTGCATAGAATCTATCTCTGCTTTCTAAATCATCCTTGCAGTTGGCCCAATATTCTTCTATGTCATCGGTGTGATGAATGGTGTGACCCATTTGCAAGTAATCTTTGGCGTAGTTCACAAGGTCATACTAGGGCCTCATGACATCATATGTTTCCAATTGAAACTTCTTTGAGAATGCTTTCAAAACATTATTCCCATCAGATCGAGATGCACAACTGTAGGCTCCAATAGTCATTGGGAAGTCATAGTCTTTCTTCCTGGCACCTACACAGATTAGGTTCACTTTGAATTCTTGCCTCATCACTTAACCCAGAACAATCATTTCGTCGGGATACCTGGGCAGCTTCAAGGGGAAATCATCAAATCCTGCAAGATGAATATATGAGAAATTCACAAATTGGATAAAATAACTCCCAAATTGGTTCATGAATGCCATGGCTTCTGGAGAAAATCTCCTTTCTGGGAAACCTTGCAACTCCCTGCAAAGTCTCATTATGAATGCATCATTAACCTTGGTATACTCCGTATAACTGTTATGAAATTGAAAACAGGGAAAGAATTCATAACTTTTAACATCCTCTGGGAATTCTTCTAGCCTAGGAAGCCCGGCCAAATTTGAATTGTAGATAAGATATATAATAAAACTGAGGACATATAGAACTCATTCTAATGTTTAGCTCTATTTAGGGTATTTGAAAGATTTTTTCTTACCATGTGAGCCTAATCAATGAAATTATGCTGGAAGCAAATCACCTGAACTAGGAAGAAATGGTGCTCAACAAAATTAAGTGCATCGCTCTCACCTCTGATCCTCTGAAGCAATACCAGGATGTCTATGATTTATGGCTTCAGTTTCATTCCATATAGTTTCTTAGGAAACTTTACCTTGGCGCTCCTCGACTCTTGGAACCATATTTTCATTATTTCCTTCTTCCATACCATCTTCTTTGCTCCATACTCAATGACCGCTTGGTTGTATGTCATCTCTGAGTATTCAGCTTGCTCTGGAATACGAAGGGAGTTCTGGACTGAGTCTTGATCAATAGAAAGTAGCACCATGTCATCGGGAAAAAGAATTTGCTTGGTATCTATTATGCCCTGCATCCCCGTCCCTACATTTAGTGTACAAAATGTTGGGTCCCCCTTTTTTTCCTTTGCTTTGCTTTTTGCTACGGCTTTGCCTTGTCTTTCTTTCCTTTTTCCTTTCTTTCTCCGGGGTTTTCTTCCCCGGTGTGTGTTGTTCTCTTGGTTTGTTTTTCCCCTCTAGGATCCTGGATCCTGGAGGTTGCCTTTTTGGTTGGAAGCTGGATTCCAGACTCTGGGATATTTTGCGATGATGTTCCTAAGTCTTAAGAACATCCTCGTAAGGAATCCCCGGGCCCGGAGTCCGGAGGTTGCGCTTGACCTTAAATCTCCAGAAGGAGGAGGATTACTTTTTACCGTGGGTATAAATAGACTCGCCTGTCATTTTCACACTTACCGCGATTAAAATCTTCGAGCACTTAAAGCGAAATAGAGCAATTTTCAGAGCGATTAGCAGAACAGTTACAAAGAAATTTGTGATAATCAGAGCTTAACACCTTCTACTGTTCTCAGATGTACGCTAGTGCTTCGTGGTGGTGATCTCGACGGCTTGACGATTCAAAGTTGTTGCAGAGTTCTCCTAGTAATCTTTCCCTTCCTCCGCCTTCTGCGTTTTCAGGTTGGTTTCCTTGCTTCCCTCCTCTTCGCTTGGCTTTCATTTTCTGGTTTTCTTTGGGTTTGCCTGTTTTTGTTTTCGTTCGCTTTGTTTCTCTGTTGTTTCTTTGGTATGTTGGTTTTTCCACTTACTGGTGGCTCGGCTCTGCCAGAAGGTTGTCCGCCTTCTATGCAGATGTAGATAGTCTGTAAATAGCCTATACATAGCATGAACATAATGTAAGTAGTTGTATATTCTTGTTTCAGCTTTGTCTAGTTTTTCCCGCGGGAGTCTTTCTGTGTGTATAAAGTGTATATATGTATATTTCTGTAGGTAACCCTTGTATATCTCCTCCATTCCATGTATATACCCCTCGGCTCTCTGTATATCCTTCCAGGTGGCTCGACGAGCTGGTCGAGTCGCCCTTGCTGTTGGTTTTTCGCTTCCAAGCTTGCTTCGAGGCAGAAAACCACCTGTTTGTAATTCGGCTCTCGGCCAGTTTCAAACAGGCAATTTTCTCTCTCCTCCATCAAGGCTGTTAGAGCCTCATTTATTTCCCATGCGCGCAATTACTTCTGGCCAAGTGGCTTTCCCTTTTCGCGCGTTCAAACAGTTCGCTCCGCCGCCAGTGCCATCACATCTATTCAATGCCAGCGCACGTGGCATCCACGTGGACCTGCTTCCACATTCTTTTTTGCTAACAGTCATTTCTCCAGGCCTCGGGCCTCTTTCCACCATTCATCCTATGTCTTCTTCAAGTGTGATGAAACTTCCCGGGCCCGGAGATATAATAAAAATACTAAGTTTGTATTCTGCTTTTCGGGTACTTATGCGTAAAACTAACTTTTCAGGAAAGGCAAAACATCACGGTGGTAAGATCTCCAGACCCCAGAGTTACTGTTTTATTTTGATAAATATGTTCTGACGGTCGCTTTGTCTCGCAGGTCCGGACTTCATTTTACAACCATGTCTGAAGCATCCACATCATCTCCTCCTGGAAGTCCAGAGTTGCCATCCACAACCGAGACCAGGGCAGCGGCAAAGTTAAAGATAGAGAAGGCCCTGGCAAAGCTACCCCTCACCATGAAGTTTGTGCAAGGTGAGGAGATTGTGGGCTCAAAGATTGAGTCCAAGGTAAAAATGATGACCGACCCCAGTGTCGGGACCTGGGCGGAAATGCAGGCCCTGGTGAAGATAATGCACATCCAACGACAGGCTTGAGACAAACTTGCAACCAACATCGGAGGGTCCGGGATCCTCTGGGCAGCTTGCTTCCCATGCTCCATGCAATCCCCGGAGCTTGTTCTCACTTTGGCGGCCAACTACAACTCTTTTGTGCGGGCCGTCATGCTAGCAGCTGCAGAACCCACGGGATTCCCCACTTCACTGGTGTCCCTTGACCCAGTCACTTTCCAAGCAGGCCTGGAAATCCCACAATTTGATAGGGCCTCGGTGGTCACAAGGACCAAGGCCTTGAAACAATTCAATCAACTGGAGGATGCTGCTCGGGTGTACATGAACATCAACTGGCTAAAGGTCCTGAAGAGGGATCCAAAAAGAATGAAGATAGATATCCCCCACTCCGAATTCAAGGAAAGCATCCAAATGGGGATGATAGCATTGGCCCGGGTATTTGGGCAACCCTCCGCCCAGAAATTTTTAAAATGGATGTACTATTTCCTCCTGGGCATCTCCACTAAGGGAGAATTCTTCGACTGGGCGACCATTATCTCCAATCATGTCAACTCCCAGTTCCTGCAGCTGAACAAGAAGAAGAAGTTCTACATGACTTCTTATGTTTTCTGGGCTTTGGCCCAACAGAGGCCCCACTCCAATGGCCTGCTTACAAATGGCGTTCTCAGACTTGGCCGGGGACAAAAAGCACCGTGGGACCATTTCCCACAGATTCAATGGGAAGCCAGCTTCCCTAGTTACTACCGGGTAAACGACTCTTTCATTTACTACCATTTTCTCACACCCACCCGGGATGCCGGATACCACCTATCTACTGAGGTGATGAAATTGGTTAGTAGTTATGGGCACTACTATATCTAGTTCCAGCAACATACATACATTAGGGTCGCCGGCTTCTCCGGGAAACCCTACTTGTTGACCAAGCATTGCGGGGACAAGATCGTGATGCTGGAATATTACCGGCAGATGATGGAGCTGCATACCCTCTTGGCCCACAAGAAGGTCCCCAACGTTTTGTTCCCAATCTCCTGTGGGAACTACACCTGCAATCTGACCGCCGCGAAGGAGGAAGATAATGAATTTAAATTTTATAACTTGCAAGAATTTTATCTGGTGCGAACAAATTTTGATCCGCATGGCAGAATTGCAATGGCACTGCCCCGGGCTTCGGAGCCCCACCACGCACACATGGAAGACTTCTGGGCGGATTGCCAGGATGACATGGATGTACGCAGTCGGCATTATGATAGAATGATGGCTGGAATGATGCAGGAGCTAAAGCTCCAGAGGTTCCTGGCGGGCTTCTCAGACGACGCCCCCACCATAAATCCCCAGTACAAAGAGAAGGGGATTGACAAAATGCCACTACCGGCAATGAATTGGGCTATCCAGGAGGACCACACAATTGAGGACTTCACTCGGGAGGTGGTCGAGAGAAGTCATGCCTATTTTAAGAAGGCATGCCCCGGGAGTATGCACCTAACCTCTAGGCCGGTACCAAAAGAAACACCACCACCGGTACCAAAGTTGACTCCGGGGGCCGGGACTTCTGCACAAGGCGCAGACAAGGGAAAGAGGATAGATACAACATCCTCTGCGCAAGAAGTCCCCATTTAGGAACAGATCAAGTAATCTATAGCAGCCTCCCAACAAATGAGGGAGCAATTGATCACAAGGCTTGCCACTCCCCCGCTAATGGCCGGCCCAATTCGTCCTCCTTCCTCCCCATCGCTGGTAGCCTTAATGGCGAAGGCGACGGGGGTGGATCCTACGGAGGCAGCAGCAATAGCAGATGTGGGGCCGCTTCTGATCACCCGGAGGAAGAGAAAGCACATCAAGCAGCCCAAGGCAGAACTAGCACCAAGGGCTTCCCTCCCGAAAGAAGTGGAAATCCTTTCCTCTAGTTCCCCGGAACCGGAGAAGGAAGCAGAACAAACGGAGGACCCAGCCAGTCCCCCTCTAGAAGAGGAGTTTGACATGTTTGCAGCTGATGAGTTCAGAAATCTGCAAGGGGATGATACACAAGCAAAGACGGAAGTCCCGGCGCAAGAGCAAGAGGTTGTGGCTCCAGAGGACCTGGAAGTAGAAGCTGCGGAACAAGAAGAGCAGCAAACAAAAGAAAAGAGGCCAGAACCGGAGATTACCTACGGGGCCCCAGGAATAGAAGGTTTGGGAGTGGACCAATAGCCACCAAGTGAACAAAAGGCATCCGCTGGGGAACCCAGACCCAGAACTTCAGGATCAACCGTAACTCCAGCCGCCGTGTTCCCAAGGCCACTCCCGAGGGCAACCTTTGGGCGGGTAATCACAGTGGCCCAAACTCTGAATCTTGGCCCGATACCGCCCCTACTACCGACAGAAGAAGAGAAGCATGAAGAAGAGATCCCCGAAGAAGCCGACCAGGGTCTAGACACATCAATTGACATCCGGGACCAGGCTGAGGAGATAGAAATTGAGGATGTTGCTGAAGAAGAGGTTCCTACAGGGAGAGAAACAGAGGAAGTACATGTTGAAAAGGAGCAGCCGCCACCGGACACCGGGAAAGAATCTAAAGAACAAACTCTGGCAGGAAGGCCACCTCCATGGCTAGAAGAAAGAAGAAAAAGGAAAGCCCAATCCGCTCCAACAGTCCCTCTCTCACTGGCTGAAATGATGGCCCTAGCCCAGGCCCCGCCAAAAGAAAAGAAGGCCCGGACAGTTCATACCCTTCAAACTAGGCCAGGCGGAGAAACAGTTGCGGTAGTGGCAACGCCTTCCCCAAATGCCGATGAAGCGACCGTGGACCCCGCAGACTACAATATCACAGAGGTATCCTTGGGAAAAATAGGAAAGCAAGGCGAAGTAGACCTGCTAAAGGAGGCAGCATGGGCAGTGGAGGCCTGATATGAAAAAGAGGCCCAGAGGCTCAAGACAGAAAAAGAGAAGAATGCAAACCTTATGGGGTTGCTTATAGAGCTGGCCCGACCCCTCAACGCCGCCCCTCCACAGACCTCCACGATAGAGGAATTACCGCAGAGCGACATAGACTCCCTGCGAGTAATGAAAAAGAAGGCCCAGGCAGTAGACGAATGGGTCGCTCTACAGATAGGAAACACCCATCGTTTCCTAGCAGCCACTCTCCCAGATTTATATACGGCCTGGCAGATTATTTTACAGGCGGAAGCACTGATTGAGCAGTGGGAGAGTGACGCCGATAATTACCAGGCGTGGAAGGTAGAGCTTGAAGAGCTCCTCACCCTGGGGGAATACATAATTTCTGAATCCAGAATTCTGGGTGAGGAATCATTTGATTTCGTAAAGGCTCAGCACTCCAGACTGGACCTCACATTGGAGGTAACCAAGCAACTGGTAGAGTCCTTACAGGAAAAGGTAAACACAGTGAAGTATTCTTCTAATTTATACAAGTCATTTGTAATAAAAGCCTCTGGGGTTGATCCCCTTGGTACAAATACTTATACCCCTGAGGAGTCAGTTTTGGGGAATTTTGATGAAATGGTGGCATCTCGGTATCAATCCCCGGAGGGGATGGATGGGGCCCGAATGGCAAAATTGACCAAAATGGTGCTTAAGGGCCATGATGCCGCAAGAATGGCAGACGAGTGCAGAAATAATGTTCCAGACCTGGCGGAACAAGTTGAAGTGGCCAGACACAGAAGGGCCAGCCTAAGGAAGATTGATGAAGATGGCATTTTCTGAATCCTTCAGGCCTTCAACGATAATAAATAGCCTTGAGCGTTCTCCGGGAGCCAGGGAAACTTGAGCATTAAACATTCTTTATTCTTTTTGGGGCGTAAGTTCTCGGATCCCGAAGTTCCGGATCCAAAATTTTGTATTCTTTAAGGTGATCCGTGTCCCGGTCCCTGAGGCCGACCGGTCACTTTCAGAGGCGGTTAATAAAGACTGTCAGGAGGTAGTTGGGCATATCAAGAGGCATTGGCTCGGCAGTTGGTTTCTGACAGGGTGGTCTTCTCGAGGTGCCGTTCAAAGGTACACCTGACACATTGGAGACAAGGCGCCGCATTTCCCATTTGTGAGGCATGTAGCCTTGGTCCCCGGGGGACCTACTTTCTTCTTTCTTCTCACCGGCTCTCTTCTCGAGGCCGATTCTCCCGATGTATAGTCTTGTCTTCTTCTTCTGACATGGCAGACCTATTCCGTCTCTAGGTCTTTTGTAGGGTGGCGCAGGTAGTACCGGCCCCCAGATATTGTATATTATTAAAACGCAGTAAAATAGGGTTAGGGTTAGAGAGAGTTGTATAAATAGGCAAATCGGCCCATTTCCAAGGGTCTGCAAAATTGATGATTTTGTTGTCCATAAGAAATAGCAAAGTGATTTCTGGTTTTAGTTGCAGAGCTCAATGCTCCATTGTTTTGTTCTTGGTAGTTAGATGCTCCCTTGGAGCCACCATTGTATCACGCACTAGTGCTTGCTGGACTAAACATTAATGCAGAAGGAAGGATTCTTGGCAATGAAGTTGTTAACGTCTCTGCTTCTGAGTTAATGGTATTTCATGTTTTAATATTTTGTATGTCCTTCACTCTGATATGTTAAAATAGATTAACGACCTCTTTATTTCCGCTACTGATAAAATGCTAACTGATGGTTGTGTATTTCTTCGGTATTTAGTGTAGTCTTTCATAGTGTTGTCGATGTTCCAGACTTTTCAGCATGACTGTAGTTAGATCAATGTTCCTAACCCTGCAGGATCTTTTTTCGTTTTATTCGCTAAGTGTAGAATACTCCGGGAAACCCTTACTATTCTGAATCTCCGGAGGAATGAGTTGAAGTAACCAGCTATCCCCCTCGAAAACAGTCACCTCTCCCAACCGAGCCCCACACCGTCGTGACCCGACACCCAAGTGCTTGAAGGCCTAGAGGATTTATTTCCCCTAGACAACCTTTGCAGGCGGAGTTGGCCGATTTCTCCAGAACCCGGTGACAACTTATGACTGTTGGCGGACCTGGTCAGCAAAACCCCGTCAACAGTATCTAGATTATAGCGGGCTATGCATTCACGAACAAGATCTAGAGCTTGAATTGCAACAGGAAAGCCGGTGGCTTCGACTAATCCACTCTCCTTCAGTTTCTTTGTAATGGGATGTATTCTTTATGCATTCAACCTACTATAAAAGCTCTGCATTTCAAAGAACCTCAGGGAAGTATCGTAATTTTGTGCCATTCAAAAGTGATACCATTCATCCCATCGAATCTCATGAATCTGGTGTCCATGCTTTGATTGATTTGATTCAGGAACCAGGAATCTATCTCAGTGATATAATAAGAAAGGAACAGCTATCGCCAAGGGTTTTAACTCGGGCAATTTGACAAATAGATGGTAATTCTTGTTTGCAACACTCCACTCATTTTATAACTCCTGATTTTTTATCGTTAACGGCCGACTTCCCAAGCCACATGAGTGAAAACACTTAAGCATTTATGAAAAAGTTTGTTATGAAGCAAAACGGCTTTATTTGAATTAATTACCTTACCTCTACGGGTCGTTAAGAAACATCTTTTCACTTTGGATAAGTATAATAGTAAATTTTTGGAGGTAGCGGATAATTACTTTTCCGCTTCCCTTTGGGCGGAGAAATGCTTTTGGAGCACTCCCTACTCAGAAATCTGCCAAGGAGGAATTTTATCTTTTTACAATGCTAAAATGATATGTGACAGTTTTATCTGCTTTCTTTATGCCTTAAGTCACCTCACAAGTTAATTTTTCTTTAGAAATTTCATGTATAACAGTATGGCAAAAAAATGCATCATGTGGGTCAAAGCCCCCCTGTTGGAGTAGTGGAGAAACTCTTTTCCGCTTTTCCGCCGATAAGCTTTAATCTTAGATTATTTATCATTTGATCATTCCTCTGGCCCATAGGGATTATTTTTGCGTGCAATAGTTTTTCTAGCCTCAAATTATCTATTTTCAACTTCCACTGACCGCTGAGACTTTTAAAATTGTCGTCTACGGAAAAGGCACTCTACAGGTGGTTATCCACCAAGGAGAAGCTCAGAACCAATTTTTTGCTAATGTGACAAGATGAAGTATCAAAGATAAATATTTCAAAATCACATAAAATCAATGTTAGAAACCTCCAAAACATGACCTTTATCATATTTGGGAGCTTAACCTACCCAATATGACATGATCTCGGATAAAAAAAACCCACTAGCTTACAAAGGAGAAGTTGATTTGGGAAAATTTGATAAAGGTCTCCTAGCCTAAAGGAAAAGCTAGACTTAGACTCAAGACTTGCAAGATGTTTTCAAGACCATCACTACGCACTAAACATCCATTTTTCTCTAAAGATATGCAGAACAAAAATGGGGCAACGGTTGGCTCTGTCTGGGGACTTGGACATTCACATGTCCAAGCAAGGAATTCAAGTCTCTGGTTTTGCAAAGCTTAATAAAAAGGTGGCTTCCAAAAAAACTAAGGAGAAACACAGAAAGGAAAGAAGGAAAGGAAACCTAACTAAGGAAAAAAAAATAGGAACTAAACATAACTATTGTACAATATAGGGGTTACATGTTTTAGATTCAGATCTGGTACAGCTTCAAGTCCTGACCATTGTATGTCAGGGGTTATTCCTCACCATCTGGATAAGTCAACTTAAAATAATTCTTCTCAAATTCCTAATAAATCTTGAAGGGCCCTTTCCACAGTGTCTCAAATTTTCTATGCATACCTTTAGGTGCCCTAATTTTATCACATAGCAGCACCATATCTCCTTCCATAAATTTCTAAGGTCTGCTCTTTTTGTCAAACAAATTCTTCACAAGCATTTGATGTTGTGTGATGTGATCTACCATTTTTTCTCTTTCCTCTTCAAAATTGTTTAAGTATAGAATTCTCTTTTCTAAACCATCTTCATATATGTCATCTTCTACTGATGTCCTCAATTTACAAGTTGCCAATTCCAACGGAAACGGAAGACTGGCTTCAATTCCATAGACAAGTTCAAAGGGGGAAACAGCAATAGCTCTTTTGGGGGTCACCCTATCTATCCAGAGCACTTCATGGATTTTCTTATGCCAGGTTCTCTAATTATCTGCCACGATTTTCTTCATAATGTTTACCAAGTTCTTGTTGTTGGATTCAACCTGACCATTTCCTTGTGGGAAATAGTCAGATGAGTGACTGATCATAATGCCATACTTAAAACAAAATTCAATAATTTCCCAAGAAGAAAAATATGTGGCATTATCCATTACTAACTTGATAGGTACACCAAACCTTACCAAAATGTTTTCTTTAATAAACTCACATACTACTTCGGAGGTAGTTCTCTTAGTTGCTTTCGCCTCCACCCATTTCGTCAAGTAGTCTATTGTAGTGATTATATAGGTATGGCTGCACTGGATGTAGGGTTTATAGGGCCAATAAAATCAAGACCCCACTGCTGAAAGGGACCTTCAATTATCACTGGTCTAAGGGGGAGAGCTGCTAGTTGTGGCTTTCCAGTAAACATTTTGCACTTCTCACGTATTGCTACCCAATGATATGCATCCTTAAACATTCCCGGCCAATAATAGCATTGTCTCAATATCTTGAATGCAGTAACCAATGAAGAAAAGTGTCCCCCACAAGCTTCATCATGGAGCACCTTCAACAATTTTTCTTGTTGTTGTTTGTCTACACCGGAGGAAAGTCCCATCTATTGACCTCTTATACAACCTATCCTCCCAAATAACATATTTAGAGGCTTTCATCTTTAAATCTCTTCTTTGCTTCAGAGTCAATCCTTTAGGGCACTCACCATACACCAAAAAATATACAATATTTTTGAACCAGGGGTCTTGCATACTCACTGCCAAAACCAATTATGTCGCTTTAGGATCTTCATCCACTTGATTTTCCACTATTGCTTTGCATAGTGCATTTACTCTCACCAACTTGGTGGGTTTAATTTATATGTCATATTCCTGTGTCTTAGCCACCCATGTTCCTCTATTATTACATCCCACGTCTTGTTGAGTTAATACACTTTTTACTGCAGTGTCAGGCACATATACAAGGGAGTGAGAGTTTAAAATAGAGAATCTAAATTTCTTTAAAGCCTTTACTACTACGAAAGCATGTTTCTCAGTCTGAGAGTATTTCAACTCATGATTTTTCATAGGTGTGCTCATAAAGGCAATAGGAGCTTGAACCCTTCCTCATTTTCCTACATGAGAATAGCTGACAAAGTATGCTCAGAGGGGTAACAATAAATTATGAAATCTTCCTTGTAATTTTGGTGGCACAAAACTAGGGCGTTGGCTATGGCATTCTTAATATTTTTGAAGGCTTGTTTTCCAGGGTCATTCCACTTAAAATTCACATTCCCTTTCATCATATCCACTATACATTTAGTAATTTTTGAAAAATCTGGGACAAACCTTCTGAGAAAATTTACCTAACCAAAAAATGATTTTACTCCAATTTTATTTACAGGTACGCTTAGTTGTTGGATTTATGTAACCCTTTCTGGATCAATTCTTATACCTTCTTGAGAAACGATGTGTCCCAGTAATTTCCCTTTAGTCACATAGAAGACTGAATTCTTGGTATTTAAAGAGATTTTGTCTTCTCTACACCTTTGCAACACTCTCCTCAAATCCTTTATGTGATCCACTCTTTTTCTAGAAAACACTGTAACATCATCCAAATACATACCAATTATTTTATTTTTCATATCACTAAAGGAAAGATACATACCTCTCTGAAAGGTAGCCCCGGCGTTGATTAACCCAAATGGCATTCTATGATAAGTGAAAGTGCTCCATGGAGTAGTGAAGGTCGTCTTGTGTTGATCTTATTTTTCCACCTCTATCTGATTGTACCCCGAGAAGCCGTCCAACATGGACATCATCTCAGCTCCAGCCACAGTCTGCAATAGGTGATCCATGTTGGGAAGAGCGTAATTATGTTTCAAGGAAGACTGATTAAGGTTTCTAAAGTCCACGCAGATTCTTATTTCCCCATTTTTCTTTCTCACCGACACTATATTTTCTACCCAGGTAGAATGATGGATAGGATATATGATCTTAGCCTTAAGCATTTTATCAACTTCCCTGAATATCGCATCAGCAACCTTGGGGTTATAATTCCTTTGTTTTTTCCTGAATGGAATAGTGTCGAGCTTTAGAGGAATTTGATGTTTGAATCTTCCATCCATGAAGCTTTTTAAATCTTCATAACTCCAGGAGAAGACATCCTGGTATTCTAGGAAGATTTTTCTGGCCTCTTCCCTTTCTTCCTCAGTACAGCATTTTCCAATGTTGATCATCTTAGGGTCTTTCCCACTTCCAATGTTTATTCCTTCATATTTGCTAGTGGTAGGACCCCTCTCAATTCTCTTATTTTTAACAAAGGTATCATGCCTATTGAAAATTTTTTCAAGTGTGAACAAATGAGGAGGGATAATATTACCTTGCAATTGGATGATACGTGACTTATCTTTCCTCTGATTGTCATGACAATCTCCTTTATAACTACCATGAGCATTCTTATGAAAGTCACCACCGCTCTCTAAAAAGAGAAGGAGATTCTGATCATCTTCAAACACTTGCCAATCTTCTACATTGTCAGGTACAAATGGTCTATACACCACTTCTATTTGATATTTCTTATCTTTGAAATCTGGGTGAGGGAGGAGCAATGAGGCTGATACTGCTAAGGAGTCTGCCTTAGAATTCAACTCTCTTGGCACAGATTCAATGAAGAATGCGTCTAAGGCTTCAATTTCGTCCCATACCCTATTCATGTAGTTTTTTAATCTATGATTCTTCATAGAGTATTGATTTTAAACTTGGCGCACAATTAACTCTGCATCACCTCGAGCTCTTAGGATTTTCACACCTTTCTCTTTTGCAGCAATAATTCCTAAAAGCAGGGCCTCATACTCAGTTGTAATATTGGTGTTCCCAAACTCCAATTTGTAAGCTATGGGCTCACATTCTCCATCTGGTGATATTAGGACTATGCCTACACCAGATCCTGATGATGCACAGCTACCATCAAACTCAAGAGTCCAAATTTGTGGTGACGTTTCCTCAGCAGAAGACTGATTTTTCTCCTCTCCAAGTTCAACTTCCTCATCATGATTATCTGTAAATAGCATGTAGTTTCCAAATTCTAATTCTTGGTACAGAATTTGGGCTTTAGGGTCACCAGATTTTAGTACTGTGAACTTTTCTTTCTCTTCAGGAACCAATTTTATCTTTTTGTTACCTACTAGGATCAAAGCTTGAGACCAATACAGCTTTATTTCTCCTCCTAGATCCCTACAAAAACTCATGCTTAACAACAAACCGTAACTAGCAGGTATATCAGCAACCAATTTAGTTAACAACATTTTCTTCTCAGGGTGTGCTGCTAAAGCAACTTGGGCATCTTTGATTTTCCCAATCAAAGGGACCTCTTTAGCATCCATGGAGTAGCATCTACCATGGGCTTTAGTGAGAGTGATACCTAAAGCCTTAGCTACAGTTGATGGCATCACATTTTTTGAGGCACTAGAGTCTATTGTGCAATTACTCAACTTGCAACCATTTATAAACAATGACACATAGAAAGGGTCGGGCTTTCACCTTGGGGAAGTAGCCAAGACCGATGACTCTCCCCGCTCAAATAGACCTGTCAAAACAGACTCGTTTTCTACTGAAGCTATGACATTTTGATTTAAATCTTGGGTCCTTCCTTTAAAAAAGTCCACTAATTTTTGCAACTCTATAGGATTAGACTTAAGATAGTCTATGGGAGAATTGAATTCTCGAATCTTTACAGAATTGAATAATGTCAAAAGAATTTTGTTCCTTACACGATTGCAAGAATTTTACTCCTTGGTTGGAATCTTTAGAGCAAGAAGTAGATGCCTTGTTACCTTTTGGTGGAGGTGTGGAAACAGGGGCTTTATCTTTCTGATTCCGGGTTAATAATGCATAAGATGTTCCATCTATAGTAGCATAACATGCTGCATCTCATTCTGAATCTGATACGTACTCAAAAAATAAATTTTTAGAGTCGCCATGTGAGTACGAATCCAATTCAGCTCCAGATACTCCAGCATTCCATTCATCTGTTTGATGCATCTACCAGGCATGAGCCACATTGGGGAAACTTTCTCCATCATGATATTTTGTTAGGTGAAAAGCACACATGTTTCCCCTTTTGGGAGGAGCTTCTATGGCTAGCCTTTGTTGAGGAGCAGTCAATTGTAATTTTTTTCCGTCAGTATTTCTCATATCACTATTTCTTCCAAGTTGATCTTGAAAATTTTGCTGGTAAGGATTGTTAAATATAGGAAGTTGTCTTTTGAAAACAATGAACTCATTAGATAATTTTTGGATCATCTCATCTGATGATGTGGTATGGCTAGTACTAGCCCGAGTTTGTATCTCTCATTTCCACTTCCCTGTCGATATCATGTGGTCTTCTAACTCTACAGCAGTCCTCTGGGCGAGATCCAGATTGGCTGGGTTTATCCTTCTTAAATTATAGTTGATATCAAGCGGCATGGCACTTCCAAAAAATGTTTTCAAGTTACCTGCAGTAGGTTGATTAGTTGTTGGGATACGTTTAACAAGCTTGTTAAATTTAGCAATAAAATCTCTCATGCTTGTGAAGACATTATACTTTTCCATTAATATATGCAAGGAAAAACATGATAAACACCATTGGTTTATGCTACACTGACAGACATGGCACAGCACTACCCGACACCAAGGTTACCGATACTGCCAAGTACAAAGCATCCCGACAAACACTTTTTCAATGTTACCTGATGACAAAAAGGACAAAGGAACCCAACGAGTAACCAGCAGTGCAACCCCAATGAAACAATCAAACAGTGGAACCCAACAGATGAAGGGAACCCGACAATCAGTTCAATGAAGGAACACTGACAGACTTTCAGTTCACACCGACGATCAAGAACCAACAATCAGTTACATCCCGCAAAAAGTGGATCTGACTTTCCACATTAGATAAACCACTGAAGTTTTATATTTAGCTTCTTGATTTGTTTTAAATCCATTACGTGTGGAGAAATCAATGTAAATATTATTGTTTTTATCAGTTTAACTATTTTAAAACATGCAAACTAAAGGATCAAGGTCAAGTTGTATACCTTGGATCTAGAGTTAACATTATAATGTGTGATTCTAAAATAGGTCAAATACATGTATAAATAGATGCTCAATCAATTGTGAACATGTTCGATGATGATTGTAGCCACTGAGAGCATCTAAGGATCAGACAAGAGAATTCATGCAACAGCACAGACAAAGATCAAATCAGTTGTCAAGAACAAAACACAGGCTACCGACGAGCAGGGAAAGGTATTAATCAATCACTATAGGTGATATTCATATACTGTGAGATTTAATGGATCAAAAATCAGAAATTATAGATTGCATACAGTCAAGTCAAACATATTCTACACATTCTAACAAGTGGGGTACACTTAAATCCTTTCAAGGAAGGTGGATTTAACAGACCTATTGTAAATCTCTTAACCGAGTGCACACTTCATTAGTGTTGCTAAAAGCTCTTAACAAAGTAGATCCTAATAGGTCTCCACATTAATACTCCTAACATGGTACATCATCATAAGTGATCAATTGTAAGCCTTTACCGGCTCCCTTCCATTCTGCAGATAGTAAAGTTTTGTGGGTGTCTTCCCCACCATAGTTTTTACTTCCTAACAGGAGTTTTTTGCGATATCATATCTTATGTTATGTGTCTATTACTTTAATGAATGTTGCATATAATTAAGTTTATGAACTAATACTACATGCATAACAAATAACATCATATATGGTCGGTAATACAGTAAAGATTATTTACTAATGATGAAAGGTGAAAAGTGTTAAAAGTTTTAGAGGTACTGATTCACCCCTCCCCTCTCAGTACTACTTCCCATTAATCCCAACAATTGGTATCAGAGCTAAGTCTCTTCTTGGAAAGCTTAAAAGCTTAAGAGAAAAGATCATACAATGGAGAAGTACAAACTTGATAAGAATATTGAGAATAAAAAGCTTGAAATATAGATGTTCTATGAACAGTATAAAGAAGCTAGAATCAGTATGAGATAGCTGCTCAATGAAAGAAATAATATGGTTTCTCGCTATAATGAGACAGATTATCAAGAAGAAGAGATTCTAGATTTATTTGAGTCTTCAGGATCAAATACAAGCAAGGCATCAGATACATCAGAAGAAAGCATCGCAAGCCTAACTAAAATCAATCTACATCTGGTTAGACAAGCCAAATCTCTGCAAATCGGTCCAGAGACACAGTATGTAAGAATGATTGATGTCATGAACAATGCAAGGCAAGCTGAACAAGAAAGAACTATAGCAATTGATGATAGAAGAAAGATCACAAACAAGCTACAAGAAAAGGATTCTGAGATACAAAGACTTACGGAGCATCACCATGAGGTAACTAATCATATTATTCTTATGAGTTGAGAAGCAAAGAGAATGAATGTTGAACTCATTGAAAGAATACAGATTATCGGTGAACTAAGAGAAGAGAATGAAAAATTAAAGCATGAGGCTAGAATTCTACAACAGCATAATGACATGATTAAGAGAGCTGAAGAGAGTACAAAAAGGATGGATGAATTATGGAATGCGCAAAGAAGACCCAACACCAACACAGGACTAGGGTACACAGCATGGAGAGACATCAAATGAAGCTAATCCAAAAGATCCCTACACCAATCCTAGACCAAGGAAGCTGACATGCAATCACTATGGAAAGCAAGGTCACACCTCAAATGTCAGCAGGAGCAAAGAAAAAGGTATTCCTAAATCCACATTTACATTCATTGGATGTTGTTATAAATGCAGCAAGAAAGGACATAAAGCACATGAATGTAAATCAAAGGTGAAAGAACCAAAGAAGGAAACCTATAAGTACAAGTATTATCCCACCTGAAAAATGCATGGGCACACATCTCTTGAATGCAAGAAGAAGAAAATTGAAGCATGGAAACCCAAAAATAAAGAAAATGCAAATAAACCAAGAAGAGTCGATAATTCATATGTTTGGGACTACAATACATGGATAAAATGTACAGCATGTGGTAGATATGGTCACATAGCTGCAAATTGCATGAGAACATGGACCAGAAGGTCTAGAGGCTGGACCAACCTGGGAATGGCATGTTTGCACTGTCATAAGGTTGGACATCTAAAGAAGGATTGCAGAGACCGAATAACAGAAACCACCACTTTTGCAAATGGTAACACCATTGAAGACATCAAGAAAATGATAAAGAAAATGTGGAGGAAAGCTTCAACCATTGAGGAAGCTAGACCAAGAAATGTAGTAGGTGACACCTCATCCCATGGATCTGGTGACATCACCACCCCCGCATAAAGATGAACAAGTAAGTATGGAACTGCACTACACCAAATCATATTTTGCATCAGTTTCATTATGCAAATTGATAGATAGTCAAAATCCGCATGAATAAAGATGCATATTATGTTACTTGTTACAATTCTAGGAAACCAACCCCGTCGGTAAAAACATACTGAAAATCATCGATGAACATAAAGGATGAGCTATCAACACTTACCGAGAATTGTCGGTCAACACATAAAAAGGCTAAGTCGCTAATGTAACCCGACACCTGTCGGTAAGGAAGCAAAGTTATAAAGTTGTCTTGACACAACATCGATATCCGTTGGTGAAAGAAGCAATCTTAACAACCATCTGTAGCATCCTTTCAACACCGAGAATGTTATTTGAGAGTCTTCTCGACGAACTTCATCTTCATGACCCGACGAGTTGTTGAGCATTTATGATAGACTTAGGTCAAAAGCCTATAAATACTCGACGGGAGCACTTCATTCTGCACACGCGATTTGATAAGATAGAGAAAAGCGAAAACAAAGCGATAAGAGAGAATTTAGCAGAGAGACCTCGACTCGATCCAATGCACTCCAAACAGATCACTCACCAGCCACACGGATCAAAGTAAGTAACAAGCGCATCGAAGAACTCTATTGTTATTTTTGGAAAAGCCCTAAATTTGAAATACGATGGCAACCACTTCAAGAACCATAAAATTGAAGAATGATAAGAAGAATGTCATTAATTTGATAAAGAATAGCACTTGTGTGGAACCTAAGTACAAGATATGCCTAGATATTACATCGCAACCCGATGATTCTGGCGTATTTTTGAAAATTCCACCTAGGGTTTTGATAATAGAAGACGTGAGGTCCTACATTCACTACAAGATCGTTGAGATAGGTGATCTGGAGATAGATCAAGCTTACAAGAAGTTGTGTGATACACAAGGGAACCTGAAGGAAGAGCACAAACACTTACAGGTAAAAGGGATAACTAATGCCCTATATTTCCTTAGCGTTTGCAAAATCAGCTGGATTAGGTTAGTTTTGAGTAGAATGCACGACTAGAAGTTATGGTTGGATGAACCTAAGCAGATCACAAAGGATGTGTTACATGTTGTAACTGGTTACCCCATAACCGACAAACCTAAGGCACATAAGCATCCCTCCTAACCAGAAGTTGAAAAACTCACAAATGTTGTGTGGGATAACAGAGGACTCAAGGTGAACACCATCACCGACGAGGAACTGAGGTTTGGTGCATGTGTGATAGGTTACAAGATCTTTTAGGAAAGCAGGATAAATAGCATAGCATCAACAGCAGTGAGCACAGCTTACAAGATTGCCACGAAGGGAATACAGATGGATCTATGTGAGATCATGTTGAAGCAACTTGATGAGAATATGAAAACAATCCAAAGAATAACACATGTAAGTTCAGTTCACTCATCATGTGTATATTATTTTATTTTCAAGAACATTTTCCTTCAGTTGGCAAAGTGAAATGGGACACTACCAAGCCAGTCACATTGCAGATTAGTGACCTCATCAAGTCACTAGGTTACAACTTTGATTCAGTAATGACTGAATACTTCCTTGACTTCAAGGAAAAGATGATGGAAAGAGTGAGGATCCCTTAACAGTTGATTGAAAAACATAGGGATGAAATATGTTTCATGGTGGATACAGATTTTACTCACATTAAACCAGTTGTACCAAGGACAGCCTGGTTAGCACCTCTTGACTATGAGATTAACATAGATCTAGCTACAAATGCAATTGATGCATTGATAAATGAACCACTTGATAGTAAACAACCAAGATTTGGCACATATGAAGAGGCCAATTCTAAGATAAAATTAGGCCTAGTAATCAAGAATACTTTCAACAAGAAAAACAAGATGGTGAAGAATCTTGAAAAGATGTTGTCGGTTAGTGAGGAGGAGAAAGAACAAACAGAGGAAATTGAGGAACAGGGTACCATCGGTGAAGAGCAACATGAGAAAGAATTAGATTTTGAGGCCACTGAATCTGACACACCTCTACCTCCTACAAAGAAATCAAGAAACACAACGGCTCAGAGAAAAAGAAGTCAAACTGTAAAAGCCACTACACCTCTCAAGAAAGGTCAAGTGAGGACCTACAAGAGGAAGCAGCAAATAGAGAAGCAAACTGTGAAACAAACACCTACCAAAAGGAGGAAAAGATTGGTCAAGACCAAAGGTGACATAGAAGATTCAAAAGAGGATGAGCCTGATGTAGAAAAGAAAATCTCATCCCCTAGGACAATGGATGAAATTTTTGAATCAATTGCTACAACCGATACAATGACTGATAGGTGTGTGCATAAATGTTGTCACACTTCTATGAATCCTTACATGCAAGGAAACTCAAGAATGAGCCCTCACAAATCGATCCATATCTCTCTAGTCATGGATGTGTAAAAATGTAAAATGAAGGCCCTCGGATTGACCTAGTTGTGTCTATTGCAAATACACCATGAAATGAGAGATTCGAATGCATGGAAATGAGATCTATTCTATATGATAACAATGCATGGCTAAATCTATGAAAGGAAATACAAATGCAATAT
>MU224033.1:1215129-1243712 GCA_018584345.1 Thuja plicata
ATTACAATTTGATCAAGGAAATTGATTTGAATTGAAAATGTTTCAAAGCATTGATTCAGAAAATTGATAAATTGATAAAATAATAAATGGGGCCCAAAGTCTAGGCGACCATTTTAGGGTGCATACAATAGGAAAATCAGACAGTGGAAAAAACTTGAGCCAGAGGACCAACATAAAATACAAGATGCAATAATCAGGGCAATGGTCAAGTTCAAATATGTACCAGTAGAATTTGTAGGCCAAATACCCAAAGAACTGGATGACAGAATTTCACAACAATGGTCATATGTTTTACACACAGAAAAGGAAGCAAGGGAGAGGGTATTTGTCACACTCATGCCTCCCGAATCAAAAATGGAAGAGATCAAAGAAATAATGAAAAAGCACTCAAGTAAATTTGTAGCAAAGATAAGAGCTTACAAGGTGCTACAGGATAAATTTATAGAGCTAGACAGCATGACCGAGGTCAAATGGAGACAAATCCTAGATCTACCTGCAAAATCAAGAAGTTGTGAGAATCAATTACTTCTCACCGACACACCTTATGTAGAGGAGCACAAAGATAAACCAAGTCCTAAGCACATTTCTTTAGATAATGTAGATAATAATGAGCCCATTGACTTAGACAAAGTCATGGATGATCTTGACATTCAAGACATCACTCATTATGACTTTGGTAAAGATCCACAGAAAGAAGATGATGTCATTTTCATATCTCTTAAGGATCAAAACAAGCAACAAGAATCGGAGACACAAAGGAATAAAGACATGGATGTTGCTGATGAAATATGGCCAAACACTTCCATTATTTACATCACAGGTCTGGACCCTACAGATCAATACAAAAAGATGAAGATGCCACTACTCTACAAGCTCAAACTGATGAGCAAGACACAATTCTTGATGCAACACAAGTGGGCATGTAGAACAATATGCATTGATGAAGGCCATAAATATGCTAGAAGGAAATGAAGAATCAAATGTAGTAGATACAAGCATACCCGAAGACAAGGGTGATTCAGAGACAAAGGATACCGCAAATGAACCAAAAGAAACAACTGCAGATCAAGCTGCAACCGATGATCAACAAGACAAGTCTACTGATCAGAGTAAAGAAGAAGATGCACAAAAAGTAGAAGAGGACAAGTAGAAGGAAAAGAGTGAAGAAGCAAAGACAGATGAACAGGAGAAGAAAATAGAAGAGAAATCTGCAGAAACACCCAAGGTTGATGGAGAGACATCTTCACCAAACCAACAGGTGAACCCCGAGAAGAAAACACAAGAAGCTTCATCTACAAGGCCTTCATCAAGCGCCTCAGAGAAGACAAATGAACTAGCAATGGTAGTTCATACATCTGCCTCCACTCAAATCTCAAGGAAGAACAAGAGTAAGAATAAGAATCTAGTTACTCTAGATGAAATAATTGAGTTTCCAATATGTGATCCTAGAACATTGGATCCTACTAAGTTGACAAAGTATGAAAGACTTTGTGAAAGGAAAGCCATGCAGGATAAGTTGAGAAAATCCACCAAGGAAGCAAAGGTACTTGAAGTTGCACGAGGAATTATTCAACAAATTGTACCTGACACAGATGTTGATCAAACAACCCCCATGCTTGATCAATTAGTGGTTCTCACCGCTGCCATCACATCTCAAAACATAGATGTTGAGAAGGCTATGGAAGCTAGACTTGAGAAGAAGTATGAATTCAAGTTAGCCGAGAAGATAAGCCAAGAAGTGGCACTACAAAAGGTGAATCTTTCTGAACTGGTAAGCACAATAGACCCCATTATTTCAAAAGCTATAACCTTGATACAGAAATTGTGCACATTAGATCAACTCACCAAGGAGTATACCAACAAGATAGCACAGATTGATGTTGATCTTCAAGAAAGTGCACAAAGTCTCACAAACAGTGAAGAGGCAATCAAATTGCACAATGAACAGCTCAAGAAAGCTCGGAAGCTGAGACAAGACATACAGATTGCAGAAACCAAGTTTAGAGATGAGGTGAATGAGCTTCAAGCTCAAATCTTACCAACTCTCACAATACCTGCAGCAGCATATGACAAAGGCAAGAGCACTTATTGCCACCCCAAAAATGTTTGTCCTAGACAGCATTTATGATATGCATGCCCGGATTGAGCTAGAGCACATGGCACTAGAACTCATTAAAGAAAAATGGGAGAAAATGATCAAAGATATCAAGAACACCCACTCCCACATTCTTGACACATTGTAAGTTACACATTTTTGACAACTTATAAGTTGTACATTTTTGTCATGATTATCAAAAAAGGGGGAAATGATATGTACAGTCAATCAGTAAAAAGGGGGATATAAAAGGAGGAAATGATATGTACATTCAGTCATTTGAAAGAGGAAAGAACAAAAAGGGGAATGCATAGTATAAAGGCAAGTATACATGTACATATACTTATACTATACTGATGCATACCCTTAGGGGGAGTCATATAATGACAAGGATATATACATGATGTACATACTAAACACTTTAGTATTATGCACATATCAGTTTTTTATACTAATGTCAAAGGGGGAGATTGAAGACATTATATTTTGTCATTAATATATGTAAGGAAATGTTAGGTTTTGACAGATCAGGAACAATATAAATTAAACAGTTATATGCAGAAACAAAAGAAGAATAAAATTGAACACAGATTTAACGTGGTTCACCCAAAACCTAGGCTACATCCACCTACACAGTCGTCCAACCTTTCTTATTATCCAGCAAAATAGTACACCAACATTACAATGCATTATGCATCTCAGCTGCTTATAACATGTATTTTAGGGCAACCTCTAAAATTGACCATTTTAGGGTTTTACAATGTTGGTCTTCTTTTTCTCAAAAAAGAAAATCTTATTCCTGAAAAAGCACAAAAAAATTTTGGCCCTTTGGGCCAACCGGAGCTCCGGGGCTACCACCCTTCACCTCCTGGAAACTAGATGAGAAGGGAAACAGTATCAACACCCACTACATGATCAGTCGCCACAATATCAATAGGAAAAACATGATAAATACTATCGGTTTATACTACACCGACAGACAGGGCACAGCACTACCCGATGCCAAGGTACTGATACTGCCAAGTACAAAGCATCCCAACAAACACTTTTTCAGTGTTACCCGATGACAAAAAGGACAAAGGAACCCGACGAGTAACCAACACTGCAACCCCAAAGAAATAATCAAAGAGTGGAACCCAACAGATGAAGGGAACCCGACAATCAGTTCAATGAAGGAACACCGACAGAATTTCAGTTCACACCGACGATCAAGAACCGACAGTCAATTACATCCCGCAAAAAGTGGATCTAACTTTCCACATCAGATAAATCACTGAAGTTTTATATTTAGCTTCTTGATTTGTTTTAAATCCATTACGTGCGGAGAAAGCAATGTAAATATTATTGTTTTTATCAGTTTAACTGTTTTAAAACATGCAAACTAAAGGATCAAGGTCAATTTGTATACCTTGGATCTAGAGTTAACATTGTAATGCATGATTCTAAAATAGGTCAAATACTTTTATAAATAGATACTCAATCAATTGTGAACATGTTGTTGGATGATGATTGTAGCCACTGAGAGTATGTAAGGATCAGACAAGAGAATTCATGCAACAGTACAGACAAAGATTAAATCAGTTGTCAAGAACAAAACACAGGCTACTGACGAGCAAGAAAAGGTATTAATCAATCACTATAGGTGATATTCATATACTGTGAGCTTTAATAGATCTGTAGTCAGCAATTATAGATTGCATACAGTCAAGTCAAACATATTGTACACATTCTAACAAGTGGGTACACTTAAGAAATCCTTTCAAGGAAGGTGTATTTAACAGTCCTATTGTAAATCTCTTAATCGAGTGCACACTTCATTAGTGTTGCTAAAATATTTTAACAGAGTAGATCCTAACAAGTCTCCACATTAATACTCCTAACAGGGTAGATCATCAGAAGTGGTCAATTGTAAGCCTTTACCGGCTCCCTTCCATTCTGCAGATAGTGAAGTTTTGTGGGTGCTATCCCCACCGCAGTTTTTACTTCCTAACAGGAGTTTTCTGCGATATCATATCTTGTGTTATGTGTCTATTACTTTCATGAATGTTTCTATGAATGTTGCATACAATTAAGTTTATGAACTAATACTACATGCATAAGAAAGAACATCAGATATGGTTGGTAATACAGTAAAGATTTTTTACTAATGATGAAAGGTGAAAAGTATTAAAAGTTTTAGAGGTACTGATTCACCCCTCCCCTCTCAGTACTACTTCCCATTAATCTCAACAGTGTGTAGAAGGCTCTTTTTTATAGAATTCAATTGTGTCAACAGAGCATGCTCGTCTTTGACAGTTTTAAATCTTCTTTCGAAAGTCGTTATCATAGAAGCCCAATCCGTAATAGAAGAGATAGGCAAGTGATGAAACCAATTTGTTGCACCCTCAACAAGGGTCTCAACAAACAATCTGACTGCAACATCCTCCTCTCGTACTGCTAATATATTAATGGCTGCAAAGAAAGCAGCAATGTGTTCATTTGTAGATACTTTCCCATCTCCGGAGAATTTGGGAAAATTCTTCCTTAACCCTAAGGGAAGTGGGTTATATGCTGCTAACCGTAGTGGACCAACTGTGGCGGCCCAAGGGACTGCCATAACTGCCTGAGGTAAATAAGGTGTTAGGTTTACAATAGGAGGAGCAACTACTCCGTGCAAGGTTAGCACTTGACAGGTGGTAGACAAAAGGGATGATTGCTTGGGAGGTGAAGGAGGTCTACTTTTGCTCTTAGTATTTCTGTTCTTTTGACGGGGTACTTCAAGTAGAGCAAAATCAATCTCTACAAGTCTCTCAAAGACTGGATCTATACCGCCTTCTTCCTTACACTTCTAAGAAATCTTTTAGACTCTAGGATTTCCACTAATTTGGCAATCTAGATTTACGTTCTGCTTGGCGTTCTGTCCTTCTTAAATTCCTATTTTGAATGGCTATTTCGACTGCTTTTGCTCTCACTTTTTCTTGTTCAAGCACTTGACTAGCATTTCTATAATGCTCAGTATTTCTTCTGTGTCTCCAGACAAAAGTATTCAGTGAGGAAATGAGATCCTCTTGATCGTCTTGGAATCCAAGGTTTGGCTAAACACAGGAATCATGTTTTCATGGGGAAGCACCATCTTTCCTTGTGATATTGCTTCTAGTCTAGCGGCTATTCGTTTCCCCAGCAGAGTCACCAAAAATCTATTGGTAAACAGATTGCTCTTTTTCACTTCAACTATAAAATGCCCAGATATTAAAGAAACAATCAAATACAACAGTTGGGAAATTTAACTGAATAACTAATTTCCCTCTGAATTTGGGTACAACTCCCTTAACTGATTAATCTTCAAAGAATTTTGTTCTTCCCTAATTTAATGGGGGTTTTCTCTTAACCTGAGATCAGAAGAGGTAATCCGAACTAGGCCTATATAGGAACTAGCTCAGGCAAATAGATTCAACTTTCTATCTAGCCAATTTTAAGACTTTATAAATCATATAAGATCCTAAAATTGGTAATGCAGGGGTTAATAATGATGATGCAAATGCGAAACTGAAAGATATAACGAAGATGGATCAATCTTTTTCATAAGAACATTTCTCGTAATATATGGATGACACCCAAATTCCCCCTCAATTAATTGTATCAAATCATAATACAAAACTTCGGCTTAATCTTGAACTGTAAATACAATTTAAAGAAACATTCAAATTGACAGAAAGATAAATACAATGGAACAGTTAAAACATTGGCATTCAAACATGAACGAATTTGACTCAGCAAAAATGAAGTTCTTCACACCAAAATTTAGCCGATCCTTTATATTGATTTTCAAAATAGTACATATAGATCTCAGAGTTTGACTGTTACAAAAAGGGGTAACCGAAACAGTTCAACTTCCCTAACCAGAAATGATAAACAAATGTTTGTCCGTTACAAGCTCTATCAAAATTTAGTATAAGAGGGAATAAATTTATGCTTCCGTTTTCTTCCCCTTATCTAATTTTGCCCTATAGGCGGTGACAGCTATGATGATTGGGATAAGCTCTTTGTGTCTATTGATATGGACATTTGTATATCTGATGAGCCATCGGGAATGATCTTTGGCCAGACTCTTAACCGTATCTACCCAATCTTTCATCTCTTCCATGGCTTTATAGATGTACCCACTCAATTGTTGGAGTTCGGGTACCTTATCCAAGTGAGAGGAAGACTGTTCTGCCAGTTTATCTACATAATCGGAGAAAGATTTATGCATGTTAGTCACTCCGACCATTTCTTTTCCTTGACCACTCATCTATGACTCCATGTGAAGACCCTGAAGGAGTTAAAAATATCTATTTTGTTCTTCTTCTATTTTGATGTCTGTCTGTTGCGACCCTCCTTCGAATTGGATGATCATCTCAGTTTTAAATTCCAGACTTTGAAGCCATTCAATTAAAGGCTCATCTCCTTTCTACAAGATCTTGGCCTTTATTGCCTCTGTAGTCTTCATTTTGACTACTACATGCAGCATTACTATGCACTCTTGACACTTCACTCTTTCTGACGTAAGAGTCTGCAAATTCTTATCAATGTTGTTTCTTTCCTTTTCCAACTTTAGGAGAGTATCACCCAGCTACTCAATAACTACAAGCCCTTCAGATTTGAGCCTCTCGATCCATCTTTTACCAATTTGCCCAAAGTCTCTATCTTCTTGCAACTTGGCGATGATGGCTTGATTATCTGCAGCATTGGGGTCGAAAGTGGTTTGGCCACTAGGAATGCTTGCAACTGGAGTAACTAATTGCCTGATAAAATTAGTCAGTTCAGTGACTTCTGCTTTAAGTTGGACTTTAGCAGTCTTAAGCTCTTCAAGCTCTTCTTCAATTACAATATTAGTGGATTTCTGCCAATCCACCTTGGTATCATGACGAGCTAACCCCATATCAAATGACTGTAGCTCGAAGTCAGAAGCAGCTAAATCTTCAAACCTGCCTTCCTTCGGGGGCTTTGTGACCTCCATAGTGAAGTGCCATGTTTCTGGATCTCGGCCTAACGTAGACGTCTTTTCTTTCTTCACCTTTCTCACAGTAGTACTGGATTGTAAGGCTCGCGAAAGATTATCCTTGCTGGGAGCTCCTTCTTCTACCCTCTTCCTTTTGCGCTCTAGAGTGTTCTCTATCCAAGACTCCGCACTAGTAACTTTGGTGGCAGAGACCAATTCTTCTATAAACAACTTCCTGATGACCGGAGGAGTAGATTTAGGTCTGGAAGCAAATGGATTTACTGAGGTAGGAGAGGAGGAAAATAATTTAGTGACTTGAGCAACCTCGTGTTTCTTTCCAACCTCTTCATCTGATTATGTGGCTGCAGTGCTGGAACTATCCTCACCCACTTCTACTATAACATGGGACCCTCGCCTTGGAGTATCTTGAATCGAGGTGTCACCTTGTGTACCCAAAGTGCTAGCTTTAACTGGTTTCTCTGTTTCTGCACTTTTAATAGGCTCGGTCGTAGACTTGACTGGGTCTGTAGAAACTGCTTCTTCTGTTGAACCAATGACAAGAGGCGAGCCATCTTCGCATGTCTTCTTCAATGGAATAATCTTTTCAGGAGGCTCATCACCCCCGCCTGCTGGTTGATCTGGCTCTTTAGATACGGTCAAGATAGTCACTGAGGATGATGCAGGAGTGCTCCCGGTCACTTTTGCAGGAGTTTGTTGAGAAGGAGGCTTCCTTTCCGACCTCTTCCTTCTACCCGCCATCCATTGGATCCATTGCTCTGTGCTTTTGTAGATCCCACCCATCAAGGTCTGCAAGTCATCAATGGCTTGACCTAGCATGGGTTCAAAACTTATAGGGAGGGGCTTAATCTTCTCCATGTATGTATCATCATACATATGTTGGCCATCATCTTCTACGCCTTCAACTGTAATCTTAACTTTGAACCTTTTGATTTGTTCAATAGTTAACCTTGCATAGAATCTATCTCTGCTTTCTAGATCGTCCTTGCAGTTGGCCCAATAGTCTTTTATGTCATCGATGTGATGAATGGTGTGACCCATTTGCAAGTAATCTCTGGCGTAGTTCACAGGGTCATACTGGGGCCTCAGGACATCATATGTTTCCAATTGAAACTTCTTTGAGAATGCTTTCAAAACATTCTTTGCATCAGACCGAGACGCATAGTTGTAGGCTCCAAAAGTCATTGGGAAGTCATAGCTTTTCTTCCTAGAGCCTACACAGATCAGGTTCACTTGGACTTCTTTCCTCATCACTTCAACCAGCACAATCATGTCGTCGGGATACCTGGGCAGCTTCAGGGGGAAATCATCAAATCCTGCAAGACGAATATATGAGAAATTTGCAAATTGGATAAAATAACTCTCAAATTGGTTGATGAATGTCATTGCTTCTGGAGAAAATCTCCTTTCTAGGCAACCTTGCAACTCCCTATAAAGTCTCATTATGAATGCATCATTAACCTTGGTATACTCGGTATAACTGTTATGTAATTGCAAACAGGGAAAGAATTCGTAACTTTTAACATCCTCTGGAAATTCTTCTAGCCTAGGAAGTCCCGGCCAAATTTGAATTGTAGCTAAGATATATAATAAAACCGAGGACATTTGAACTCATTCTGATGTTTAGCTCTATTTAGGGCATTTGAAATATTTTCGCTTACCATGTGAGCCCAATCAATGAAATTATGCTGGGAGAAAATCACCTGAACTAGGAAGAAATGGTGCTCAACGAAATTAAGTGCATCGCTCTCACCTCTAATCCTGTGAAGCAATACCAGGATGTCTACAATTTTTGGCTTCATGTTCGTGCCATATAGTTGCTTAGGCAACTTGCCCTTGGCGCTCCTCGACTCTTGGAACCATGTTTTCATTATTTCCTTCTTCCATACTGTCTTCTTGCTCCATACTCAGTGACCGCCCAGCTGTATGTCATCTCTGAGCATTCAGCTTGCTCTGGAATATGAAGGGAGTTCTAGACGGAGTCTCGATCAATAGAGAGTAGCACCCTGTCTTCGGGCAAAAGAATTTGCTTGGTATCTGGATTATAGTGGGCTATGCATTCACGAACAAGCTCTAGAGCTTGAATTGCAATAGGAAAGTTGGTGGTTTCGACTAATCCACTCTCCTTCAGTTTCTCTGTAATGGGATGTATTCTTTCTGCATTCAACCTGCTATGAAATCTTTGCATGTCGAAGAACCTCAGGGAAGTATCCGTGATTTTGTGCCATTCGGAAGTGATACCATTCATCCCATCGAATCCCATGAGTATGGTAGCCATGCTTTGATTGATTTGATTCGGGAACCAGGAATCTATCTCAGTGATATAATAAGCAAGGAACAGCTATCGCCAGGGGTTTTAACTCAGGCAATTTGACAAACAGATGGTAATTCTTGTTTGCAACACTCCACTGATTTTATAACTCCCAACTTTTTATCGTTAACGGCCGACTTCCCGTGCCACATGAGTGAAAAGACTTAAGCATTTATGAAAAAGTATGTTATGAAGCAAAATGACTTTATTTGAATTAATTGCCTTACCTCTACGGGTCATTAAGAAACATCTTTTCACTTTGGATAAGTATAACGGTAACTTTTTGGAGGTAGCGGATAATTACTTTTCTGCTTCCCTTTGGGCGGAGAAATGCTTTTGAAGCATGCCCTACTCAGAAATCTGCCAAGGAGGAATTTTAGCTTGTTGCAATGCTAAAATGATATGTGACGGTTTTATCTGCTTTCTTTATGCCTTAAGTCACCTCACAAGTTGATTTTTCTTCAGAAATCTCACGTATAATAGTATGGCGGAAAATGCATCCTGCGGGTCAAAACCCGCCTGTTGGAGTAGTGGAGAAACTATTTTCCGCTTTTCCGCCGATAAGCTTTGATCTTAGATTCTTTATCATTTGATCTTAGATTCTTTATCATTTGATCATTCCTCTGGCCTGTAGGGATTCGTTTTGCGTGCAATAGTTTTCCTAGCCTCAAATTATCTATTTTCAACTTCCAATGACCGCTGAGACTTTTAAAATTGTCGTCTATGGAAAAGACACTCTACAGGTGGTTATCCGCCAAGGAGAAGCTCAGAACCAATTTTCTGCCAATGTGACAAGATGAAGTATCAAAGCTAAAGATTTTGAAATCACATAAAATCAATGTTAGAAACCTCTGAAACGTGACCTTTATCAGATTTGGGAGCTTAACCTACCCAATATGACATGATCTCGGATAAAAACCTCTGTTGGCTTACAAAGGAGAAGTCGATTTGGGAAAATCTAATAAAGGTCTCCTAGCCTAAAGGAAAAGCTAGACTTAGACTCAAGACTTGCACGATGTTTTCAAGACCATCACTACGCATTAAACATCTATTTTTCTCTAAAGATATGCAGAACAAAAATGGGGCAACAAAACCAAACAATACGCCCAAGTTTTTCTTGAGTAATCATCAATGAAGGTTAGAAAATACTTGGATTTGTTCAAAGAAGGTATTGATTATACTGAGACATTTGCACCTGTAGCACGAATGGTTACTATCAAATTAGTTTTGGCATTGGCAGCTCAGCAGAGTTGGACAGTTTATTAAATGGATGTGGAGAGTGCTTTCTTGAATGGATATATTGATGAGGAAGTGTATGTTTCACGGCCTAAAGGTTTTGAAATACCTTCTAAAGAACATTATGTTTGCAAATTAAAGAAGGCCTTGTATGGTCTCAAACAAGCACCAAGAGCATGGTATTCAAGGACAGACTCCTACCTATAGCAGAAAGGTTTTTTAAGAAGTCAATCAGATCCAAATCTCTATATCAGAAACTCAGCTAAGGATATTTTTATCTTAGTTTTGTATGTTGATGATCTTATCTACACAGGGAATAATCCAACTTTATTTGCAGAGTTTAGAACAACCATGATTATTGAGTTTGAAATGACTGATTTGGGACAAATGCACTACTTTCTTGGTATAGAAGTATAGCAAAGAAAAAATGAAATATTTATATCTCAAAAAAAAATATGCCTCAAATTTTCTAAAAAAATTCAGATGCGGAGTTGCAACACCTATTGAAGTTGGACTTAAATTGTCTACTTTAGATGTGTCAGATCCAGTGAACCCCACTCTACAGTTGATTGGAAGTTTGATCTACTTAACTACTACTCGTCCAGATATCACATATGCAGTGAGTTTGGTCTCTAGATTCATGTCAGAACCTAAGGAAACACATTGGAGTGCAGCTAAGAGGATCCTTAGATATGTTAGAGGGCTACTCGTCCAGATATCACATATGCAGTGAGTTCGGTCTCTAGATTCATGTCAGAACCTAAGGAAACACATTGGAGTGCAGCTAAGAGGATTCTTAGATATGTTAGAGGGACATTGAGTTATGGTCTTAAATTTCAGCATTCAGAGGATAGCAGATTGGTTGGCTATACATATTCAGATTAGGCAGGTTCTGCAGATGATAGGAAGTCTACTTTTGGCTACACTTTTAGCCTTGGTTCTCCAGTATTCTCTTGGAAGTCCAAGAAACAACCAACAGTATCACTTTCTACAGCAGAGACAGAATATAAAGCTGCAACAACACCAACTTGTCAAACTGTATGGTTGAGAAGACTACTAGAAGACTTACACCAAATTCAGAATGAAGCTACTTTGTTGTACTGTGACAACAAAAGTGTTATTCAAATGACAAAGAATCCAATATTTTATAGTAGAACCAAACATATTGAGATACAACATCACTATATTAGGGAATTGGTTCTACAAGGCTTGATTGAAATTGTGTACTGTGGTACAGAAGATCAGATTGCAGATATCTTCACAAAGGCTCTAGCTCGTGAAAGGTTCCAAAAGCTTAGAGATTTACTTCATGTTCTCCCCAATGGTCATTATGGGGGAGAATGACAGCACTAATTCCCATTGGCGGTCTTTCTTGACTTTGGAGCAGCCTCCTTTCTAGAATACTTGCAATCTTTCTTGACTGTGCAGTCCCATATTAAATATATGGTTGTGTATATTTATGTTTGTAGTTGATAGTTGTAGATCTTTAATATTATGGTTGTAATATTGGTGAATGTGGTTGAACACCATTATGTCACCTCTCTTTCAATTTTCTATATAATGGGTGGCATGCCTCTTATTTCTCTAAGACAATTTAGACTTTTGCATATTTCTTTGTTTTATGATCAGCAAGTCATTGATTGAGTTGCTTTCAATCCTCATATATTCATTGTCCCTATGCTACAATATAAGTCCGCTCCCTGATTTGACAAGTGTGAGTTATTTTTCTTTTATAAGATGTGAACTACCTAAGATGTTAAAACCATAGTTGCAGAATCTAACTAATCTCTTTAAATCATAATTGCATAAATCTGTGATAAATCGTGATATTCTACAAATAATTGTTGCTTGAGCTAGGTGCATATTTTCCCTTAAAAATAAGCTATGATTTTGACTGGGTTTTTCTTTTTTGGTGTTTTATCATTATAAATTGTGATCTATCTTAAAAATTATTGCACTTTAATCTCAATTTTCCTGGTAGTTGATAATTTTTTGCTAAAAGAATTAGAGTTTGAAGACTTTTTCTAGTTTCGAGTTCTTATAGTTAATGTATTAATTTTGTTCAACGATTTATACGGCACAACAGAAACAAGTGTGCAGCAATTACTGCTACGCAAGTAGCAAATAATTATAGAAGTTCAAAACAATCAAAAGGCCCACATTGCAACTACTGAACAACTTAAAATGTTATTCACAAACTTATGGGACAGAAGAATTCATTGACACTAATGCATGTTGTTCATGAAGTACTTGTTCTCTTAATTAAAATGCAAATTGATTCTAGCAGCTTGTCCTTCGCCTAATTTTGTCGAAGTACATGAGTCCCTTCAATAAAACCATACAAACATGGTTCCATTTATACTTCACAATTATTTTACTCTATTTTCTATAGCTCCAGACTTGCTAATTGCTGATTTAGCGTTTTCAATCATTTGCAGCTACTATGATATCATCATCATTGTAACAGTTCTGTTTCAATTTGAAATATTTCTAGCTTTGATCATCTAAATGTGTGCTATCTTTTCATCAAATATCTCTTGCTGAGCTTGTAGTGTTTTGTAGAGTATATTTTATGACATGAGATGCATTTATTACTATTGCTTTAAGAAAATTTTATGAGGCTGACATTATAGCTGATTTGACAAGTCAGTAAATCATGTGTATTGTATAGTACAAATAATATTGCAGGTTTATACTTGAAATTTAGAAGCTTCCAAGTTAATCATATCATTTATCATTGATTAGCTATGAAGTTCCTGTAAATAATGTAATTTTTCCTCCTTCGTTAACCATGGATAGATACTGTTCATTCTTTTTTCTGTAAGCTTTCTTCCATGGCATCCATAGGTCCTCTGTGCAAGTAGCTCTAACCTGATCATAATACACATCATGGAAAACTACAAAATTACAAATCTATCTGATCATAATACATGCCTACAAAAACTACAAAATTACAAATCTAGAAAACGCATCAATTGAGTCATGCAATCTATGGAAGCTCATCCTCTAAATGCATGCTTAAAAGTTCTGGTTCTTGAAACTAAGTCGGATAATTTATAGTTGATAAGCTATTATAATACTATAAATAGTGTACTTTATTCTTACTTCGTTAATCTTGGATACTCTTCTTCTTTTTTGACTGCTACGTTTCCTTGATATTAATAAATTCTTAGTCAAGTAAGCCTATCCCAATCATAACACCACCCAAAGATATCTTTCCAGCCCAGTTCTACCATGATCCTTCATCATACCCTGACATGAGTCTGATTTAAACGATAAAAAGTAACTGCCCTGTTTGAGTTGTTAGATTGTCTTGGTTGTCAGACTCAAATTCCTTACATTTTACTGCTCAGATTATTACTCCACCGTTGTTACAAATCTCCAATTTCAAGCAAATGGCAGGGGCTCCAGCTGCATCACAGCTCTTGTTCAATTTGAAATTAGAGATAAAATTATTTCCAAAAATATCAACCATCTAATAAGCAGCACCGAAAACATGACCTCAAAAAACTTAACATGCACATTTCTGAAACTGCAAACTATTGGCCTCTACATCTAGTTTATTCCCTCATAGAAAAAAGGTTCACTTCCAAAATTTAATGATATTTCTGCAAAAAATGCACACAATGAAGGGTGTCTTCCACTAGGCCTGAAAAGAGTTGTATAAGGATCAACTTTTGACCTCCAAATAACAGTATTATAGTAATCTTGATGTATGTTTCTTGACTTGGCAAAAAGTAATTTATTGAAAAGTGAAGCAACGAGTCCGCAGCATCTCACTTAGACTAAATATAATGCAAGTTGTACGATTTCTGGTGTAGTCTCAACCGCTTACATATGGCAACCACTACTCTGCCACTCTGAGTGGCTGAGTTTCCACTTGAAGTGCCCCTTTCCCTTGTAAAAGTTAACTAAAACAGTTAAGGCATTTATGTGAACAGCAGCAATTCAAAGCCATTTTAAGGCAGATCGTTCATCAGACAATGTCTGAAGCCAACTTGAGTACAAGGCAGCGCTCTCCAATATCTCAGCTCTCCAGCTATGCTTCCTCCCATTTTCATGCTTGTCGATTTGATGTATAATGTGAAAATAGTGAATAAAGTTGGCACTGGAACTGTTTTTCTGATTTATCCAGTACTTTCCTAGCATCTCAAACATATTCACCTAGATATCGTACTCTTAACACTAAAGTAACAATCGCTAACGAAACTGATTGTACCCATCTTGGAATAATCTGCTGACACCGAAGGAACAAGCACTAGTTTGGATGGCATTTGCCTTATTAGAGTCAATGTTAAGCCGGTCACAGTTTCTTTGTGCTTTATAAGCCTTTCAATTTAGTACGGGCTTTTGGTCTTGATTTTTTGGATATTAGCAGTGTTCAGATCCTTGACCCTGACTACTTGAAACTATTTGGTGTTATAGGTGGAGCCTTGGAGGTATATAAAATTAGGTGAATATTTTCTTTATTTTGATATTGAAACCAGTAGCATCAAAAATCAGCATAAATATGACTTTTTTCTGAGAGGGGATCGCTGAACATGGGAGCGTTTTAGTCATAAACCAACAAGCTTCCATAACCTCGCTGCATATTTAATTCATTTACTTTCAGAATTCTTATTTCAATATTGACTGTCTGTATATGTCAGCTAAACATTACAGAATTTTTGGTAGTGCCAAGACAGCATTCTAGAGGATAACCATCCCAGCAGAATAATAAATGCATTGGCGTGAACAACAAAAGTTTCCAAACATGCTAAAGGGTCATGTGAGAATTTGTCTGTAGATTGGCCCTGCTCCATTCTATGGTGTCAAGTTTCAGAAGCGTGGTGTGCCCACTCAGCTGCATTCACTCTGTAAACTACTAAAAAAATATTGAAACAGATTAAAATTAAACTGCTAATGTCGTTTGAGGCATAGAAAATGATGCATCCATTCTGTAAACTACTAAAAATATTGAATAGTTGAATATTAAACTGCTAAAAGAGTATAGTTCGACTGAGATTATTACTTATATCATAGGCAATAACTAAGCGTGCCATTCATTCTGTCTCAGGAAACTGTAAAATTAGACTGCTCTTATTAGTTATTACTCCTATCATAGAAAATAACTAAGCGTGCCATTTATTCTGTCTCAGGAAACTACAAACCTAGACTGCGCCCATATTTTGAGCTAACCATGTGCTAGATACAGTTTCAAAAATAGACCTGACACATAACAGCTAACAAAGAACTCTCCTCCACGAGCAGTAAAAATTAACTACTTAAATTCTGAAGTTCAGAGGCTTCGAACAATTTGAAGTAACATGATTAAAAATATCTTGCATCTGCCATAAACAATATGTTATTTAAATAAAACAAAAATTCTAAACCACAAAAACAAAGAGGTAGTAGCATATTATACAATATTTTTTTATTTGATTGCCATATTATGACAGGTACCTCCAGAAAGCAGGGCCATCTTTAGAAAGAAGTAGAATGCGGGATCCTGCATAATCAAAAGAAGAGCATTTCAAGTCATCTGGTCCTATAATTTCCCTCATTGCTTTTGTTCTTAAATGATCATTTTCCCTGCTTTGGACAATATCTTCCCTGCGTGCATCAAATATTGACAACCCACTTCCATTGATAGCCATTACCAAATTCGCAGAGCCCCAGACTTGAGGAACAGAAGACTCTTCAAAGCGGACATTGGACTCTGGGAGCGTATACACGCATGCAGGTTTCCCTCCCCTAATTGACCAATGATTCACTCTACATTGAACAGCCATCTTTGAAGAGAACCTGGGGGTAACAACCCCAGCAAAAATCAAATCACCCTGAGCAAATACAGATTGCACATTTTCCCCAAATGTTGGGATTTTGAGGCCTACTCCAGAAGGCACACGGAAGTCAAAGATATTAACTGCATCTTGAGTGCAGAAGAGTCCATCATTGCCTTCTGATTCTGCAGAACTTACCCTGTATGGAGAGAAGCAAAATTGTAACTATTCTCCCAAATCGCAGAAAATTTAATGCATCAAATAAACATAAACATAAATATAGCAATAGAAAAATATCAAAGCTGAGAGAGGAGAGACACATAGTTAGAAACAAAAAATTGTACCTCTGCCGTACACCACCAGTGCACTCAGCGTCTGTGTTATGCACAAGAAGAGCTGACACCTTTCTACCTGGAAAGACAACACGATGCAAAGATCGAGGGTCCATAGAATTGACATCCCAAAGGCTGATAGATTCAGTTTCTGCTACAACAACCTTGCCTTTATTTCTCCATTGCAATGGACTAGAATGATTCATATTAGTTACATTCCTCTGTGTCTCCCATTTCATCACATGATCACCATCGCGGATATCATAAACAATAACCGTCTTTTGAGCACTGGCAGTAGCTACCAAGAGTGGCCCACATGGCCTATACCACCAATGCTGATTTTCAGGCACGACATTTGAAAAGCAAGACTTTGTCTTTAACAAACTCGTCTGAGTGGAAACAGAAGAAAAAGAACTTGATGGGCAAGTGAAGAGCTCTGCTTCAGTGTGGTATGCCACAGTCTCTTTGTTATAGAAATCCCATGAACAGAAACCATTGTTCAATGTACTACCTGTGGATGCTGCCACAACATATTTACATGAGCGACCATCTGAACCGGCAGCTCTAATCAGCCAGCAATCACCCCATGAGTTTGGGGTGTGCCTATGAGGAACTTTGTATTCAGCTTTCTCCTAGTCAAGAGAAAAAGAAATTTGATCGTTACATATTCCATCAATTATCTTTTATTTACCAGCCCCACAAATAAACATAAATGGCAAACACCCTTGTGGTATTAATTCAAGTCATCCATATGAATAGGAGAAGATCAACTATTCACAGAGCAAAAACAGCAGGGTCTGCTGTTCTATAAGCTATCTTTGATCTTGTGAATGTTAAAAGTCCTCTATTTATTATATGATGCGTAATAATTTGCTAAATAAAATTATCCGTACCTCAGAATTCACTATGTCATGAAAGGAACAGCTGCCATCATCATGAGCCAGCAAAATAGATTCGCCTTCTGAGACAAACCAACCTGCAGTGGATGTCTTATGGCCAAGCTGATTCAATCGATCAAGGGAGGTTTCTTCAATTTCTTCTGCATTGCACGCACATGGTTGGTTATTTTCTTTATCATCAAATTCCATGGTCTCGTCACATGCAAGGTCACATGCAAGAAGGGGCTCGTTGCAGTCAGTGCCAGTGCCTTCAACAGAATCCCCATCACGAGATACAATACGGAAATGATCATTCTCGTTCCTGTCAGAAATTGGCAAAGTAGGTCCTTGATTCATTTCATCTGTTTTAGTAGACATTAAGTTGCTGGTATTGCCTTCTGATAAAACACTGTCCTTGTGATTTAGTGCACTTAAAAACTCTGCAGCAACGGGATCCTCGTCAATAGGACTCAGCAATTCTTTTTCTGACATATCATTAGCATGGGAGTCAGAGGAAGAGGAATTTTTGCACAAATTTTCTGACTTAGGCTTGAGCACAGTGAGCTGAACGGATGGCCGGCTTCTTAACAATTTTTGGTGGGGAAACAGTCTATCTTCCAATTCCTGATGACTTAAGCGTTTCTTCAGAGATGGAGACGATTCCTGCAAATCCTCCTCCTTTTTATGGGAACAGGAGCTTCTGTTGGTAAGATCGTCAGATTTGGGGGGTATATGAATCTGTGAAACATCTTCCTCGCTATCCTCCCCGATAAAGCTATCGGCGTTCATGGCCTTCTCAATACAGCTAATCTTAAGGTGTATATCAGAAAGCATAGTCATAGACTTGTGAGTATTGTTGGCATCCAACATTTCCTTGGTCCTCCTAAGCTCGGAAGAAATCTGACTCACTCTTTTCTCCAGAGAAGCAAGCCTCTCATGAATCTTATTTGGAAAAGAGCCATTACCTTTCACTTTCACCTCGTCAGACCCTTTTACATTCTCTTCTTCACCTTTAACTTGGCTTTTCTTCTTTGCTTGATCGGTGAGGGGAGGAGGTGGTGGAGGTTTAGGCGAAGAGGGTATCATCATCCTTTCATCCTCTTCCTCGGCACCCATGTTATTCTGCAAAACTTGTCGTGGACGGCATTCTCTCTCTCTTTCTCTCTGTTGTCGTTGCCGTTGCAGATCGGAGATAATGCATGCAACAGAGGAAGAGGACTTACCGTGGGTATTATTGGTGGAGGAGGGCAAAGAAGAAGTAGACCACCTGAGACTGAGACTTTGAGCGTCTTCCTTTTCCTTTGCAGCTTGCCTAGACTCCTCGGATCTGCCCGCGTTTCGAACCCCTGACCTAATGGTGTGCTTCAAAGGCATTGCAGAGGTGTTGTGTTTGGAAGCGGAGGGATTATTATTCCTCGCGGCCAGTCCCCTGCCGCTCCGACCCTCGATTGAACCATTCCTTGCCGTGTGAAGTGGAGGAGGAGGAGGATTCTCCTTCTCTTTCTCTTTCTCTCTGTCTCTGCGCTTGTACTTGTATTCAGCCCCCATTTCCTGGTTAGGAGGAGGATGAGAATCATCTGCCCTGCTTGGCCTTCTCTTCTCCTTCTTCCCAACTCCAGTAGACATTTTCAACACGAAACTGCAGATGGAAATGGCGATGGGGGAAAGTTTTCAGTAGTGTTGTTGCAGGCAAAAAGCGAAAGTACGGAAGTAAGGTAGGGATTGAGGGTTGGAACAAATCGATAATGGCGAACGCGCCAATCCCCCCAAATTCAAATTTTAAATTGATTTACGCCTGCGCTGTATCACAGTTTTAGTGTTAGGGCGGTGCTTCAATGTGACCGCCCTACCAATTGACACAACTAATGGCAAAGTGTGAACAAGATCAACTCTTGATGTTGACTTTGATATTTTGGATAAAAAAAATTCTACATAAACCTTAAAAATTTACTATGATGTTGTTTTACAAGATAAGTCTTTGGTTTAGATGTTGTTAAAAGGACTCACAAATTAAGGGTCATTAGAACATCAAAATTAAAAACACAATAGAAAAGTAATAAATAATATTGTATTATCAATAATGATACAATATAAACAAGATGTTAATTTACAAAGAAACCTTGCTTCTATAAACAAGTGTGGGAGATAAAATAGCATATGATTGTGACAAATGTCATAATTATATAACATGAGTGTAAATAGTAGAAGATCTAAATAAACTTAACCAACTAGATGTATAAATTACCTATGAGGAAAATGTGTTAGGGAATAACCTCAATCACACCAACACCCCCTTTTAAGTGCTATTTGGAGAGAAACAAACAAATGCAAGAAAACATGTACAACTAAGAGAAGAAATGAGGACTTGGCATGACCCCTCAAGGTCTACTTCCATCACCAAGATACCCCATAAGAGAGAAAATAGGAGAAGAACAAAGAAAACTCCCCAAAAGTTATTCTAAAATGATTGGGAACATAAAGAAGTCTATTTAAACAAAAACGAGCTACAAAATAATTGTTTTTGAATTAAGCAGCAGCAATAGGGTGCTGGCCCGAGGTATAGTAAAAGCTAACAAGAGCAGAATTAACAACATATTAATCCAGCCTAGAGAGCAGCAGTGTAGAAAATTAACCTTCTACCTCTATCAATAACCAAAATGATAAAACTAAACCAGTACGAATGTAAAGTATCAAAACCCCTCAAACGGATAGTATCAAGTTTAACTAGCATAAAATATAAACCATGCCACGCAGAGCCATTAACCATATTAAAGTATTAAACTTATAACTAAAATTTAAAAAAAGACTAGCCCAAACATAGGGCTTGAAGTCAGTAGTGCCACAGTTCACAGCACCTCCCCGGTCCAGTAGCAGAGTTATTTTACATCCCATAAGCGCTTAGACAACAACAGGTCAGCCCACTCCTCATTCAAAAATTTGAAGAGCTCATGGTTACCTTCCATAGACTCCTCCCCAGCCGAAGCCTTCTCATTCAGCAGACATAGTGTAGTAGAGGAAGCATGCATGACCTTGAAGGTGAATTTACTGACATCAACCAGTCTCTTGTTTGTATTAGCCAAGTCCTTGTTAAAGTTTGGTCACCGTGTTCTCCAGATTCTCAATCTAGTACTTAATCCTTCCCACCAAGCCGCCGCCCGTAGCAATTTTGGTGTCCTCAGCCATAGCGACTTTATCAGTAATGGGGGCATTGTCCTCTTTACCCTCTTCAGGTCCAGTAGTGTGGGTGTCCTTTTCCTCTTCTTGATCAGAGCCAATGTTATCCTCTTCCCTACTAGGAGAACCCACAGAGGCATCCTCCTAGTCTAGCAATTCTTTCACTGCTCTTTTACCCTTTTCTTTAGCTAGGCGAGAGGAGCGACGGGTAGTGTTGGGTTATGGGTTGGTATCATGAGGGCATTCCATGTTAATGAATGTCTTTTTACATCTTTTAGAGGGTCACTGTGAAGCATCTTCAAGGATTATGTCATGTTTGGACCCAGCCTGAGAGGCAGGGGTAGGGTGGGTTTCAGAAGACTTATGGCTAGCAGCTGATGACATGTAACTGATTGAATGTTTGATAATGTTAAGTTGAAGATGATGCAAGACATCAAATCAGTTAATGGTTTGTATTGTCATTGATGTCAACTTGATATCATCTGTACGGTCATGTACATAATGCCAAAGACTTCAGAGAATCAATGGAACAGAGATTATGCATTCAGCAATGCATAAAAGTCAAGTATTCACAAGTGACAGACAACACCAACTGAGTGCACACCATCGGTAAAAGCAAAGAACAAAAGTCATAGTGATACCTGACGAGTAGAAGACAGTGTTGCCCAACGAAGCAAAATCACAGGATACCCGACGAGCTAAAAACAGAGTTGCCCGACGAGCAAAATCCAATGATGCCCGACGGACGGAGATCCTAAAGCTAACTGGAGTTACACCGACGGAACTAGAAGTTGTCACCGACGACTAACTGCAGAATTGACTGACATAACAGAGAGTTCAGAAAATGCCAAAATATCTAGTTGGCAGAGCTTAAGGATAGACTTAACTGGTTGTTTTATTTGTTTTATTTGACCAGAGTTAAGTAATTGATTTAAAGAAGATTTATACAGTTGGCAAGAAGATAACTATGAGATAAATCAGGAGTTAAAGCCGTAAATCAAATTGGCTGGATTATTTTTCACGCCAAGAATCAAGAATCAAGAATCAAGAATCAAGAATTAAGGAATATCATGTCTATATAAGAGACAAGCATAATTCATTTCTGAAAGCAATCACATACACGGAAGAGGAGTGAATAGAAAGAGGATGTTGAAGAGAAACTGATGAAGGATAACTTCATACAGTCTTGATCAATCAAGCTGAAGAAGAGCTAAAGAATTATGCAGACACCGACAAACAGTAAAGCACAGCATCACAGAGCAGAAAGTGTGGAGCACAAGGACTTAAATTGATACATTGATCAGAGAGGTATTGTACTTAAATAGATCTGAAAATCTGCAATTCAAGTTGCATTAGAAGCAGGTCATAGTGTTTCAGTTTAACCATTGAAGCATCAAGTCTCTTAACAAAGCATAATTAACCGTCTTCTATAATTGAGGTATATTCTAACAGATTGCCAAAAAGGTTGATTCATGAAAGTAGCATTGAAATTGCATAAAGCCTATTAACAGCCTAAGAAGAAGGTTGATTCAAGGATGGTAGCAAGATTTGTCTAAAGCCTATTGACAGTCTAAGAAGGAAGTTGATTCAAGGATGGTAGCAAAATAGATGTCAGATACTAAGTGACAACCTCTATGTATAAAATCCTCTAACAAGGTCGCACTTAACAATGTGTTTGTAACCTTTAACAGGGTTTGCTCCTAATAGGGCTCACTTCAGAAGAGTAAAAATTTGGGGTACCGGTCCCAATGGTTTTTCCCTTAACAGGGTTTCCACGTTAAAATCCATGTGTTATGTGTGTATGGCTTATTACTTTATTGTTTTACATTTCACATATGCATTTCTGGATTCATTGGTATACTCTGCATATTTACTGAGTATCGGTAAATAGTTTTACTGCTTATCGATTATCAAGGAGAATAAGGATAGACAAGGTAAACTGACAGACAGTTAATTATTATAAGTATTTCATGGCATGCATCTTGCAGGGACTTAATAAACTGAGGTGCATTGATTGGTGGTTAAGGATTAAAGGATAAATTTTTGAGGCCACTGATTCACCCCCCCCCCCCCCTCTTNTCCCCCCCCCCCCCCCCCTCTTAGTTATTACTAACAGCAGCAGGGGTGGAACAACCAATCAATCCTAAGGGCATGGGAAAACCCTGATTGAGGGAGACTGAAGGTGACAGAGGCTGTTGGGTAGCTTGGGTGATTTCAACAATATGGCGAGGGCATAGGGTATGATGGAAATTATAAATTCTAAAAATTAGCCCCTGGTGGAGATAAACAGGTTTTTTTCCCCAGAGAGATTGACTCATTCACATCAGCAACAATGGACTCTAAAGCATGTAATAGGTAAAATGAAAAAGAAATCAAAAGCTTGTGCCTTAGGTGGTTTAAGAACGAAAGGTGGTAGTTATAAAACATATCGTATCTGCCCTCCAGCATGAAGTACTTCATTACCATCTTGCACATTTTGGGCCAAAACTCAAGCAGGTCCGCAGTGTTGTATCCACCATTTTTGGACACCAGCTTGTCTTCATTTGCGAAAAACTGAATGAAGTCAGTTTTGGGTTGCATTTTTGTGATTTTTTTTCCATTTATGACCCTTGGTAGGCATCCTCGTAGCTTTGCCTATGACTTCTTCATTAATTTCAAAGGTTATCCCGTTAATGGTGACTTTTCTTTCATTCCAAGTCTTCAGAAACTGTCGCGAGATCATTTCATCATGGTCCGTCAGGTTCTTCATGAAGGGCAGAATCCTCCCTCTTTGCAGAAGTACATTACCATAGGGTCCGAGGAAAATTCTTCCTCAATCTTTTCTGGTTCGATCCTATGTTGGTCCCCACCCCTTTTAGCAGAGATTGGAAAAATAACCCACACCCAAAAATTGGTTGAGCAAGAGTTGTTCTTAGTCCAGTCGTTGCATTCACCCTTAAAAGCACCGAAACCAGAACACTAATTAAAACCAGAGTTGTTGTGAGAAATGGCAAAATGAAAATCGCAACTTAGCCAAAAAAATATTATTGTTTTGAGGGCCATAATTATGGCAGTAATTGCCTTTTGCCTCATAAATCACCTCTAGAGACACCTCCGGGGTTAACACGTGGGAACGACATTGTAAAATGTAAATATCATCAATTAAATCTGCCCTAAATCTTTTGCAATCCTCCATATTTCGCACTTGCTTTAAAACCCATTTAATATAATGATGACACTTAAAATGAACCATGACGCATCCCAGCCACATCAACCTCATGTTAGAAATAAAGAGCCCACCGGTGAAAGCCAGTTGGCAATTTAGGTGGAGACTAGCGCAAGTGGAGAGGAAAAATGAGCCCATGGGCCCATCCTTTGGCGCCCAAACCAAAAACCATTTTTAAACATCATGGAGATTGATGTTAATATCTCTCATTTCCTGCCTAAGCAGGTTCTGAGTATCCTTAGGAAGCTAATTGGCATCCCTCTAGCACAATAGCCCGTCCAACTGCAGACCAACAACCGCCATAGAGTCTAGGGTCGAGTTACCTTCTCTGTAAGTGTGCATGGTGTTGGTCCTACGAAGTCGTCCCATCAAATCTTTAATGTCTGACAGAATGGGGTCAACCTTCCAGACAACTAGGGAATTTCCAAGAACAACCTCGATAATAATTTTGGAATCCCTCTCAATTTCAATGTTATTACATCCCGGGCTAATAGCAATTTTCAGGCCCCAAATGAGAGCCATACCCTTAGCTTGGTTAACAGTTTGGTTGTGCAGGGGACCAACAAAAGTAGTCACCATTTGACCCCATTGGTCATGAATGGTACCTCCACCCACCTGCAACACTCCCCGGATAGACCCTTCAAGTTAAGTTTGTGCCATGAAGACTGAGGTGGGGACCAAAATCTAGCCATTCTAGCTGCGAGTTTGGTATTGTCATATCTGGCGAACCCCTTGTCAATTCCCCAACTTTTAGCAGTTCTCCAATTAGAATCGGAGGGGGGAAGACCTGGGCTCTTCCAGTGGGCCATCATCAAATTCTCTTGTAATAGTTTGAGTTCCAGATGGAAGACCTCATTTTTAGAGAGTTCAGTATCCCTGAAAATCATGTTGTTGTGCTCCTTCCAAATAATCCAGCAAAAGATGGGAGGGATTTGATTCCATGAAAGTTTTATCAATGGGTGTTGAGAGGGGGAGTGCCAGTCATGAATCCTATCCTGGATATTCCTATTAGGAACCCAGAGGATATTAAGCTGAGAGAGGATCTCCTGCCAGATTTCAGTGACAAAATTGCAGTGCAGCAAGAGGTGGTTTATACTTTCCTCCTTCTTACATAGGCAACATCTGTTAGCAAGACTAAATCCCCATTTTACCAGATTATCAAGGGTGAGGATTTTTCCATGTAGCACTATCCACCAAAATAAATTTACCTTAGGGATTAATTGGGGTTGCCAAACTCTCTTCTAGCATGAAGTGTTAGCAGTTTCATTGATCGGCAAACCATAAGCCGGTTTAATAGAAAAACCCCCATGTTGAGTGTGTCTCCATAGTATTTTGTTAGGTCAATCCATAAGGGGAATGCACACTATGAGAAAAAGTTCACTCAGTTTGGTTGCCAGGTTGGTGAGGTCGGGTCTGCCCTACAGGTGTGGGAGGAGGTCAATCCATTTACCATTGATAATAAAGTTAGAGACCAAGGAACCAACTCCAAGAGTCGGGATGTTTCTTAATAGAGAGAATCTGGAGGTCCCAAGAGTGATTTTAGGCAGCCAATGGTCATCCCATAAATAGATCTCCTTGTCATTTCCCAACAGCCACGTGGCCCCCTTTTCCATAATACCTCTACATTTGAGAATTTTTTTCCAAATTTTGGGTCCCCTGGGGTGGCCCTAAACCTTGTAGAGTTTACAAAAGTGACCCCCATCCAAGTACTTTGCCTCCATAATTTTTCACCAATCAACTGATCCAAGAATCATAGTCCAGGCAACCTTGGAGAGAAGGGCTCTGTTGAAGTTGAGAATTTTTCTAAAACCCAAGCCTCCAAGGGATTTAAGAAGACAAACTTTATCCCAGCTAACCAGGGGATGCACTTCTTATCCTCTGACCCAGACCAAAGGAAGGAACATTGAATTTTTCCCAGCTTCTCAACCATGAAACTAGAGATTTTAAAAATAGAAAGGAAATACACAGGAATTCCTTGAAGGGAAGCAACAATAATTTGGAGCTTACCAGCACTGTTGAGGAGCTTACCTTTCCAGTCCACCAGCTTTCTTTGGGTCCGCTCAAGAATGGTGTTCCAGAATTCATTCTTCACATCTTTGACAGTCAATGGGAGGCTGAGATAAGTGGCAAGAAGCGTATCATCCTTGCAGCCCAAAATCCTCAAAATTTTGTCCTAAACTACATTATCAGTATTAAAGAAGAACATTTTTCTTTTATGATAGTTGATATGTTGACCCAAAGTAGTAGCATAATTGTCAAGCAACCATTTCCACATACGGGCTTCTCTAACTGCAGAGGCACCGAAAAAAAAAGTATCATCCACAAATTGTTGTAGGATTGTTGGCAGAAGGGTAGTAGTCATTTTTATCCCCTCAATTTCTCTAGTTTGGGCCATCTGCATCATGTTACATCCCAAAACCTCAGCGAGAAGTATAAAGAGGTAGGGAGAAAGGGGGTCCCCTTGGCAAAGTCCCTTGTCCGGAGTAAATTTAGCACTTGGTTAACCATTGAACAACACTGAAAATCTAACCATTTCCAAGCAAGCCTTGATAAGCATAATAAACTCTTCAGAAAAACTAAAAGCAGCTAAAACCTTGTAGGGAAAGGTCCCATTGACTTTGTCATAGGCTTTCGAAACATCTAGTTTGAGGGTCATCCTAGCAGCTTTATTGCGATCAATAGAGTGCATAATTTCATGGGTGGTAATGGGCGCATCCATAATTTGCCTTCCAGGCATAAATCCCTTATGGTTAGGGTTTATTATTCTATCAAGCAGAGGTTTGATACGATTGACCATAACTTTCAAGAAGACTTTATAAAGTGTATTGCAAAGGCATATTGGCCAGAAGTCCTCCATAGCCTTGGGCTCTGCACCCTTGGGGACCAACACAATATAGGTGTCATTAAGTTTCTTTAGGAGTTTCCTGCACCTGATGAAGGCTCGGGTAGCTTTGGTCACATTAGCACCAATAATATCCCAAAATTCTTGGAAGAAGGCTGGGGGAAGCCATCTGGTCCAGGGGCCTTATAGGGTCCCATGGAGAACACCACCTTGCGAACCTCTTCATCAGTAACCCTAGAGAGGAGGAAATTATTATCAGCGTTATTGATAGCCCTTGGAAGTTGTGAAATGTCTTGGTTTTGGAGTCTCTCAGAGTTTCCAAAATTCAAATCAGTGGAGGATCGAATGAAATAGTCAGTGGCTAAATCACTAATCTAAATTGGGTCAGAGATTTTGACTCCCCCATAATTTTTCAGGGTGTCGATGGAATTCTGTTTCTTGTGCTTGCAGGAAGACTAATGGAAAAAGGTCATGTTACGATCTCCCTCCTTTAGCCATATGACCCTGGACCTCTGCTTCCAGAAAACTTCTTCATTAGCCAGAGTATCCTTTCAGCTTTTCCTAGTATTTTCTTCTTCCATGTGTAGATCAGATGACAGATCACCTTCCACTATTTTCCATTGGAGAGCATCCAGTTTCTCCGATAGCGCCTTCTTAGTTTGGAAAATGTATCCAAAGGTGGTTGTGTTCCAACCTTTAACAACACCTCTGATGAGCTCCATCTTGGAAGCAACCCTAATCATGGTCGTGCCTTTGACCGGGGTCTACCACCATTGTTTGATCATTTCATGGAAGCTGGGGTGAAAGGCCCACATAATTTCATACTTGAAAGGTGCAGGGTATGGGTATCACACATCCATCCACTTAAGCAGTAGGGGGTTATGATCTGACGTAGTCCTTGGCAGAGCAACCAATAAGGAGGTTGGCCCCAAATCCCACAATGAGGATAGAAAGACATGGTCTAGGCAAACCTAGATGAGGTGGTTCCCTTTCTATTGTTGGTCCAGGTGAAGGGATTACCCTTTAGCTCAACATCATAAAGACCATTGGTACAAACAAAGCTAGCTAAGTCCCCAATGTTGTCAGTATAATCCATATTACCTCTACTTTTTTCAGATGGGAACAAGGGTGAGTTCAAATCCCTAGCCACCATGAGTTTTGAGTCCTGGAGGGGTAAGAAAGATGCCTTTAGTTCTTCCCACACCTCCCTTCTCCCTTGGTGGGTATTGGGAGCATAGATGTTGTAACAATACCAAGCAGCCAACAGAGAGGTGAAGGACACCACCATGTGATGATGTGAAAAGTTGTGTGCATCTCCCCGGACCATAGAAGGGTTCCAAAGGGTGGAAATTCCTCCCAAAGCCCCAGAAGCTTCGGAGTAGAAAAATTTGGCCCCAGGACAGAGTCGTCCCGCCAGCGCTTCAAAATTGTCATACGTCATTTTAACTTCCTAAATTAAAAGAATGTCCACTTTATAGTCATAGATGTATTGTTTTACAGCCAGGTGTTTCTGGGGATTATTTAGACCCCTTATGTTCCAGGAGAGAAAAATCATTTCTTACCTTTTTGGTTAAGGTCCAGGGTTTGTTGCCTTCCTATAGCAATCTCCCTTGTACTCCTTTGTCTTATGAACCTATCTGAAGGTGTTGGAAATATTCAGGATTAACAGAGTTACTGAGAGGGGAGGGGTGAATCAGTAACACTTAAAACTTTAATACATTTCTGCACTTTTATATTTTCTAACCATTTATTCATTTACTCTACTGCAAC
>MU224033.1:1254145-1268205 GCA_018584345.1 Thuja plicata
CCCCCCCCCCCACCTCTTAGTTATTACTAACAATTGGTATCAGAGCTAAGTATCTTCTTGAAAAGCTTAAAGGCTTAAGAGCAAAGATCATACAATGGAGAAGTACAAACTTGATAAGAATATTGAGAACAAAAAGTTTGAGATACAGATGTTCTATGAATAGTATAACGAAGAAAGAATCAAGATGAGAGAGCTGGTGGATGAAAGAAAAGGTGTGGCTACCAGGAATAATGAAATAGACTATCAAGAAGAAGAGATTCCAGATTTCTTTAAATCTTCAGGATAGAATGCAAGTAATGTATCAGATGCATCAGAAGAGAACATCACAAATCTAAAGGAGATCAACCTACATCTAATAGAGCAAATAAAGATGCTACAAATTGGTCAAGAGACCCAGATGGTAAGAATGATTGATGTGATGAGTTCTGCCAGACAAGTTGAAATAGAAAGAACACTTGCTATTGATGATAGAAGGAAGATTTTAGAGAAACTACAGGAAAAGGAAATGGAAATTCAAAGACATGTTGAGCATCACCACGATCTCACAAATCATATTATCCATTATCAAATTACTCCAACAGGGAGAGATCGTATCCATAGGGAGAGAGTTTGTATGAAGGATTTAATACAAAGGAAGAGTTGCTGACAAGAGAGAAAGACATCAAATGTGAAGAACAGTCAAAAGAGAGAAATTGACTCAAGAAGAAGATTCAACACATCAGTAAAAACAAAAAGCTACAAGAATCAAATCTAAGCTAAAACAGAGCTTACCGAAGTTCAGAAATTTATCGGTTATCAAACAAAGATTGGTAGTTTGATGAATCTCAATAAATTGTATTTCATATTGTATTAGAAATAGTATAGTGTGATAATATAAGTTTGTTGCCATCAATGCCAAAGGGAGAGATTGATGACATGTAACGAATTAAATGTTTGATAATGTTAATTTGAAGATAATGCACGGCATTAAATCATTTAATGGTTTGTATTGTCATTGATGTCAACTTGATATCATCTGTATGGTCATGTATAAAATGCCAAAGACTTCAGAGAATCAATGGAACAAAGGTTATTCTTTCAGTAATGCATAAAATTCAAGTATTCACCAAGTGACAAACAACACCGACGGAGTGCACACCATCGGTAAAGGCAAAGAAGAAAAGTCATAGTGATACCTGACGAGCAGAAGACAGTGTTGCCCGATGAAGCAAAACCACGGGATGCCCGACGAGCTAAAAAGTAGAGTTGCCTGATGGACGGAGATCTCAAAGCTAACTAGAGTCACACCGATGGAACTAGCAGTTGTAACTGACAACTAACTGAAGAGTTGACTGACGAAACAGAGAGTTTAGAAAATGAAAAAATATCTAGCTGGCAAGAGCTAAAGATAGACTTAATTGGTTGTTTTCTTTGTTTTATTCAACCAGAGTTAAGTGATTGATTTAAAGAAGATTTGTACAGTTGGCATAAAGATAACCATGAGATAAATTAGGAATTATGCTTTAAATCAGATTGGCTGGATTGTTTTTCACACCAAGAATCAAGAATCAATGAATATTATGTCTATATAAGAGACAAGTTTAATTCATTTTCGTATCACATTCATGGAAAGGGGATTAGGGGGAGTGAATAGAAAGAGGATGAGATTGAAAAGAAAACCAGAGCACATTCTGCAGAAACACCCAAGGTTAATGAAGAGACATCTTCACATAATCGACATGTTCCCACAAAGCAGAAAACACAAGATGCATCATCGACAAAACCTTCCCCAAGCAATTCAGAGTGAACAAATGAACTAGCTATGGTAGTTTATACATCTACATCCCCTCAAATCTCAAAGAAGAAGAAAGGAAAGAATAAAAATACAGTAACTCTAGATGAAATCATTGAGATTCCAGTCTGTGATCCAAGAACATTGGATCTGACAGCATTGACAAAATATACAAAGCTATGTGAGAGAAAAGCCATTCAAGACAAGCTGAAAACAATGGCAAAAAAGGCCAAGGTACTAGAAGTAGCAAGAAATATACTTCAAGAAATTGTACCAGACATAAATATTGATCAACACACTCCAATCATTGATCAAATGGTCACACTCATAGATGCAATAACGTCTCAGAATATAGATGCTGAGAAAATAATGAAAGAGAGACTTGAACAAAAGTATGAATTCAAGCTCACACAAAAGATAATCCAAGAAGTTGCATTGAAAAAGGTCAAGCTATCTGAATTGATAAGTACAATTGACCCAATCTTATTAGAAGTTGTTACCTTAATCAAGAAATTGTGCACTTTAGATCAACTTACTAAGGAGTATACCGACAAGATAGAAAAAATTGATGTTGATCTTTAGTCCAGTACACAAAATCTAGCCAACACAGAAGAAGCACTTAAATTGCACAATCAACAAATCATACATGCTAGGAAAAAGAGACATGACATTCAGTTTTTAGAGATGAAATACATAGATGAGGTCAATGAGCTCCAAGTTAAGCTCTTACCGACACTTACACTCCTGCAACAAAATATGACACAGGCAAGTACTCTAATTGCCACCCCTGAAATGTTTGTCCTAGACAACATTTATGATATGCACACCAGACTAGAGCTACAACACATGGCCCTAGAACAATTGAGAGAACATTGGGAGAAACTAATGGAAGATATCAAAATTACCCATTCTAATGTATTTGACACATTGTAAGTTACACATTTTTGTCACAATTTTGGCATATTATAAGTTGTGCGTTTTTGTCATCAATATCAAAGAAAGGGGGAATTTGATATGCACATCACCTCAGTTAAAGGAAGAAATCATATGTATAGTGAAAGAAAGGGGAAATAATGTACACTCAGAGAATAAATAGTATACATGTACATATACATACACTATATCGATGCACACAGTAAGGGAGAGTCATATTATGACAAGGATATAAACATAGTGTAATAATTTCAGTATTATGCACATATCAGTTTTTTTTTTGATACTAATGTCAAAGGGGGAGATTGAAGGCATTATATTTTTCCATTATTATACTTAGAGAAAAAAATGATCTGCACCATCGGTTTACTCTACGCTGACAAACAGGCCACAACACTATCTGATGCCAATGTTACCCGACAAACACTGTTAAGTGTTATCTGATGACAAAAAGGTAAACGATACCCGACGAGTAACAACAGTGCTACCCGAAAATACAATAAAGAGAGGAACCCGATAGATACAAGGAACCTGATGAATAGTTTAGTCAAGGAACACTGACAGACTGCAAGTTCAAACCGACAACCAAGAACCGATAGTCAGTTACATCCCGCAAAAAGTGGATCTGACTTTCCACGTCAGATAAATCACTAAATTTATATTTATAAATTCTTGATTTGATTTTAAATCCATTATGTGCGGAGGAAGCAATGTAATTGTTATTGTTTTAATTAGTTTTACTATTTTAAAACATGCAAACTAAAGATCAAGGTCAAGTTGTAAACCTTGGATCTGAGAGTTAACATTGTAAATCATGAATTCCAAGATAGGTCAATACTTGTATAAATAGGTGCTCAATCCATTGAGAATAGTTGTTGTTCAATGAAGATAGTAGCCACGAAGAGAAACCAAAGACCAGACAGAGAATTCATGCACAAGAACACAAACAAAATCAAATCAGTTTTCAAGAACAGAACAGAGGCTACCGACAAGCAGAGAAAAGGTATTCATCAATCACTTAAGGTGGTATTATTATTGTAAAGATTTTAATGGATCTGTAAATCAGCAATGGTAGATTGCATACAGTCAGGTCAACATTTGTACTCATTCTAACAAGTGAAGTACACTAATGAAATCCTTTCAAGAAAGGCGGGCTTAACCGTCCTATTGTAAATCTCATTACTAATTGCACACTTAAATCAGTGTTGATAAACCTCTTAACAGAGTAGATCTTAACAAGTCTCCACCTTAATACTCTTAACAGGGTAGATCATTAGAAGTGATCAAATTGTAAGCCTTAACTGGCTCCCTTCCATTCTACAGATAGTGAAGTTTTGTGGGTGCCATCCCCACTGCATTTTTTACTTCTTAACAGGAGTTTTCTGTGATATCATATCTTGTGTTATGTGTTTATCAATTTCATGAATTTTTCTATGGATGATTATAAAGATTGTGAACAAACAATAGATGCATAAGAAAGAATAACAGTAATGGTTGGTAAATCAGAATTGAATGATCATTAATGATAAATTGAGTAAAGTGTTAAAAATTTTAGAGGTACTGATTCACCCCTCCCCTCTTAGTACTACTTCCCATTAAGTCCAACATTATGAGTGGGTTTGTGGCTACCTTATCTCTTAGTTAAATTATATTACCATCATTATATTTTTACATAGATAGTTAGGTCATCGTGTATGTCATATCTAGGTATTTAAGTTAAACTAGGAGATATTCAAGGCAAAAGTAGGGTACATACAAGAGCTAGTGGTTAGTTTATTATCATCGTAATATCATTTGTGTTCTTCTTGGAGATTTTTGAAGGTTCGCTCCCTCAATGCGACTTATTATTCTTAAGTATTGTCAATTAATTGTAGCGTATTTTTTGTGCTATTTGTTCCATTACAAGTGGTATAGAAGCATGATCTTGTCACCCTGAATGCTAAAAATAAGGAGATTTCTCTAATTTTAAAGGTCACTTTGGGAAGCATCTATCTCTTTAAATTTGGTGATTTTTTTTTTCTAATTTTCGAAGGGTTTTTCAAGGGCACATTGAATCTACTACAATATATATTGAGGACATTTGAGGTGGAATTCAAGGAGTTATTACAAAATTCTAGGTTTCCACAAAATCACTCTCATTAAATTTCAAATTAATCAAATTATTTCTATATTTTGTAGGGTTGAACAAGGATAAGTTGAACCACTTATAATATTGGGTTGAATTCAATGGAATTAATTTTTTGATAAGTTATTATAACATTAAGGTTTTCACCAAATTTACTCCCAAAGCTACAACTCAATAGAATTCTTGGGGATTTTTCTAGGAAGTGAGATCTAGACCCTAATAAGTTATAGTAAAATCTTAATATTTTATTGGATTTAAAATTTTGTGTTATTTATTACAAAATTATATTTCCATGTTATGTGGGTCCTACCACAAGAGGCAAGAGGAATCTTTTCACACTTAAAAAACTCCAAAAAAGGATGATATATAAATTGAGTATATTGTTCCTCAAAATATGAAAGATGAAAGATCACCAAGTTTAAGGAAGTTGTTTCATCGGCGAAGGTATAGATGAATGAAGGATAGATCAATTTATTATTGAAAAAATGGATTCCCTTGACTAGTATAGACTCTAAAGGAGAAAATTCAAATAATAAGAATTAGGAGGAAGATGATGCTTAAGGGGTTGAATCAAACCTTAGGATGAATCATTAATATTAACTCTATGGTTGAGTACTTTACACCAATAAGGATACGTGATAAAGTTTCATGACAAAGATCCAACCAAATTTTTTCCTAAATGGAACAACTCTTTGATTTTCGTATTTTCCTTGTCAGCAAAAGGTTATGATATCATCCTTATACTTGAATCTTAACCAATTCATTTGGAATCATTGATTACATGAAGAGAAGAAAAACAAGGAATGTGTTATTAAGTGACCTATTTTCCAAAAGAAATGCACTACATATTATGACAAAAGTCTTATGGATTATTACTTTAGCCAACTTACAAAGGTAAAGCAATCATGTATGATCAATGATTATATTCATCAATTCAAACTTTTTCATTAAGGGTCACAAAATTTTATGAGAAAAAATTAGTAATTATTCCCATGAGGTTTAAAGATCCACATCAAATACAAGATAAACATGTTTCATCCATAGGTAAATTTTGGTAAATATAAAAAGATAAAATACAGGTTTCTAGACACAATCACTTCCTTGACCTACTAGGTTGAGTCCACCACACGTTTAAGAGCAAAGAGTAAAATGGTCATATCTTAATTGTGATAGCAATTATATTCAAGGACATAAATGTATGTAAAATAAATTATATTCTACTAGTTATTTGAGTGAAAAAGAAGAGGAGGAACCACTATTAAAGAATGACAATGAGTTATATAGGGAATCAAGAGATACTCAACCAACCCTTTTTTTTGTGCACTTGGTAGAGATATAGTGGCCCACAAAATATCAAGGTGGTGGGCTTCTTGGAGAAACAAAAATATTTTTGATAGATTCATGAAGCACTCACAACTTCATTAACAAGGAGTTATCTACTCATCTAAATTGGTTTATATTTTCTTCATATTTTGGTGGAGCTTCACTGGACTTCCATACTTACATACTTCCATTCCCATGGCTAGTCCTAACCTCCAATCTTGCAATGAAGTATTGCATCTCCTATCTCAAACTTCAGTCTTGCATTGTACTTTTGCATTTATTCTAGATTACCTTTATTACTTTCTAAATCTTCCTTGAAAGTCATTAATGACCAAAATTGACCCTAAAACTAGCTGAAAATGATTTTATTTCTTAAAAATCGCTGTTCATCCCATGTGTTCAAGGATTTCCTGTAATTTCAACCATGGAAGGTGTGGGTGAATATGATATCATCAATGTGATTTTTGGGTTCCAGCCCCCAATAATCTTCACCACCACTCTAGATTGTATGTCTCAAATATTTTGTGGCTTTTTACTTACATGTCAAAGTCACAATATCTAGTTCTTCATTAAATTATCACAAGTGAATGGGTAGAACTATCTACCCCATTGTACAACCTAAGATGCCATTAATGAACTTGAAATAGACATGACTAAAAAAGAGAGTTACTTTAAACACCTCTAAGTACTTGCAGACCCCTTAGAGTCATGATATCTCACACATACACAATTTATATTTTACATGTACACACACAATATTTTAATGAAAAGAGACTATAAAAAGGGTTAAAGAGGGGAGAGAGGGTTACAAAATATTAGGGTTTCCTTCTGGCAATAATTTTAGAAACTTTTTTTAAGATAAGCACTACCTAAGGGAGTAGCTCCCTATATTAAAACCATAAAGAAAGATTTACATAACCATAAGTTACTACCAGAAGAAGCTAATATCAGCTCCAATATTGACCACTCTACAAACTTGAGACAAAAAACCACTATTGTCATTAATAAATGCCAATAAATCATTTATATCATTCTTCTTCTTAACATCTTTCTTGTAAATACTCCATGCCTTCTGCATTTTGATTTTTTTACCATCAATATTTAGATCAAAGATACCAATCATAATCTTAGAATCAGGCACCTCTAAAAGGTTTTCCATGACCATCCAAACCACATCTACATTTTCTTGGCAAATAATTCTCCTAGAAATTCTATAGCCCCATAAGGAGTGTCCCACAACTTGAGCAACATGGGTGAAAATAATCATAAATGACCCTATCATGAACATGGCCATGATCCCACAAATCAACACCAACAAAATTAAATATAACATTGTGGGACTCCTCCTCCATCACCTTAAACAAGGTTGTGAGTTGTTCATCTTAGGTATCACACTTTCACTTCCAATCAATACAAAACTAGGATGTCATCACACTGGTACCTTAGAACATTTGAAGATGGAAACATGAATGAGGAAAAGAAACACACACTAGAAGTATTAATATAATTCCACCAGCATTGAACATACCAACACCTTACATGTAATTGGAAGTCTCCATCATGGGGAAACACACTCCCATCAAGAATTGTAGACCTTTGAGTTGTCATTTTTAATTTTTAAATCCAAAAAATATGAAGTTGAAAGGGAGACAAAGCTTGAAAGATTATCTTTAAATGCCAAGGATAAACCAATTCTAGCAACATCCCACCATAAAAAATTCATGTACCTTGGTAGATCACTGTTTGAAAGACCAAATGATACAAACATATATTCATCAACTCAATTTTCAACACCAAAAAACATGACAGTATTTCCAAACGATCTAAAAAATGGGGATATAGAATCCTTATTTGGAAGGAGACAAACACAATCATTTATCATTATCCATTACACAAGAACCTCCATCAAAGGACCATTTAGTAACTGTACTTATCCTATAAAAATATCTTAAAAAGTTTGGACCTCAATCCAAAAGAGTCACAATCTTCTCTGTATCATTCTCTATTACTCCCATATTAGCTAATAAATTAGCAACATGATTTTCCTCTTGATAGATATGTGAAATTGAAAAATATTCTGAATTCCCAATAATTTTTTGAGTTATAACAACCCATTGCTTTGAATTCCAATTTTGGACCCAGTCCTTACTCACTACATTATACATAACTAAGGTTTGCCTTCAATCTCAACATCTTTAAGAACTTTTTCCTCACACAAACAAAACTATCTCGCAAGCACCTCCATTTCTCCCTCATTGTTTGTTAAAATTCACAATTTCCTAGAGAAGAACCATATGTATTCTCCATTATCATTTTTTGTAATACAAATATCACCAACAGGACCAAGATTACCTTTTGCAACACCATCAAAATTGATTTTAAGTCTTCCCTTAGGCAAAACCAACCATTTTACCTCTTTTTTATTCTTAGATTTATTGGACATATCCCCTCTTGACAAATGTGACCCATACCACTTCTTTGAATATCATTCTCCTAAAATAGTTTATTTTTCCTTGTGTTTTGGTTTGAATTGGCCACTTCACAAATCCCATTCTCAATCTTCCTTGTCACCTCGTCAATTTTGAAACTTTGTTCACAAAAATTTATTTTATCACGTTCCTTCCAAATTTTCCAAACAACCATTGATAATGCAATGACATACACATATCACCCAAGAAGAAGACCAACTAAAAACAAACCAACTCAATAAAAATTTAAGAAAATTCTCTGTCCTTGTAGAATATCACACAATCGGCCTCATAAGCCAATCCCAACATTATGAGGAAAAGTCACATTGAAGTAATAGATGATCAACATTCTCCTCATCTTGTTCACACATTTAGTATCTACTTGGTCCTTCAAACCCAATAGACCAAAGTCTATCACCAGTGAGAATTATTTAATGCAAATTTCTCCCTAAGGAAACTGCCACTTTGGGTAATAAACACTTATTCCAATTCAGATTCATTAACCATATTGAATCTACCCTTTGAATGTTTTGAATTTCATATCTAAACTTTACCATGTAATTTCTTGATTTTGAACCACTCTAGATAATTTCATCCTCCTAATCAAACAACATTATATTCTTTTTGGAATGCCCCATACCATTGAGGAGGGGAGGGTGGGGGGTAAAATAATGGTCTATAGAATTTGATTCTTTTATTAAATAAAACTTAATTGATGAATCACATGCATATCTTTGATTATAGCAGCAAGATTAAAAACATTAAATATAAATCAAACTAGAAGAATATAAGACCATATGTTCATATCACATAGCACAAATTTATGAGTGGAAAACCCTTGTGTAAGATAAAATAAATGTAAGGTATAAAATTTGGCACAAGAAGGATTCCCTAAATAAGATTTATGTAATATAGTAAAGCGAGATCCTAAGGCCAAATTTATGTTTTCTTACACTTAAAAATAGCTTGAGGAACACATAAGAAATAAATGGACAAGATACGTACCTCATAACATCGGGTTCACAAAAATGTAGGATAAAATAAGTGGTTGGTTGATTGGTTTGATGGATGTTAAGTGTTAAAATGTAAAGAGATTGAATATTCTATCTTACGAAAATGTAAAGGGGAATGGAATTAGAGATGTGTTTATTATTCTTTGAGTTGCCTAGATTTTATTAACCTTAATTGAATTGAATTGATTAAGTATTGCAATTGTGATTAAGGAGAAGATAAGATGTTCCTTTCTTATTCCCAAATGCGCAAATGGAAGATCCAAGTTGATCAACCCAAGGGAAGGGCTAATGCACAAATGAATCAACTATTTGGAAAGGAGAATAACAAAGGAGATACCTTAAATTCTATTAATTATATGTATAGAAATGATATATGACCATAATTGAAAGATAGGAGAAATTCACTAACCTTGAAATATTGCAGATCAAAGAATGTTGTTTTCTGAGGTCTGTAGACTGTTTCTGGAAAAACTGACAGTCGATACCGAATCGAAACGCAGAGATGAACAAAACCCAAAAATCATTTTCTGTTCTAATTTAATCTTATGAAAAAGGTTGACCTTGACCCACAAATATCAACCCTGACCCAATAATGTCGACCCTGACCTGCACAGATCCGAAAGTGACTTTGTTCACGGATCCCGAAAGTTTGCCGAAAAAGGGTATTCAGATCTGGGTTCAAATCCACTATTTTGTACCTGTACCTACAAGAAAAAGGAGATTATTTGTTGTGGGGGAGGGGTTTGCCTTAGTCAAACCCCGATTTAGGAATTAACCTTAAAATCAATAAAGTACAGAATGCTAACATGTAGTAGAATTGAATCTAACAATGAAGCTATGATATTCAATAGATATGTAATTGAAATTTGAATGTATGCAAGTATGTAAGTATGAAAGCATGAACTCAATATGAACCATAAACCTCCATGATTGCATTCTTTAAATCCACTTTGAAGAGATGATGGAAGAGTCTTGAAGAGGCATAAAGGATCTTGAAGGAAGATCACACCACCATGATGGCTAGATCTAGGGTTTAAATGATGAATCTTGAATGTTTGCACCTAATCCCTTCAAAGGCTTGAGATCTTGAATCCTTGATCTTCAATGGATAACTTGAATGCTTGAGGATAAGACTTGAACACCTTGAGAACTTGGAAATGGATGCTTGAAACTTCTCTTGATCACCTAATTGATAATTCATAATGCTTAGAGGAAATGAGAGAGAAATGCTCCCTTTTATATGAAATTAGGGAACAATATTCTAAGGAGGCCTACATAGGAGGATTAAATTATCATTAAATCCTTTACCCCTAGGAGAGGACCTATATTAAATATAATTTAGGAATCAATGCTTCGAAACCTGAAACAGCCGACCCGGAAGCGGGAAAATTGAATTTTTGATGAACCCCAGCAGCCGACAAGTTTCCTGATTTGAAAGGGGGACCCAGGTCAGGGTCAAGGTCGACCTTGACCCAGGGGGTCAAAACCCCTGGAAAATATGCCAAGTGGGGTAGGAGGTGCCCGAAGAGGCCCAATCAGGGTCCTGAACCAGCACAGAAGCATGGGATGATGCAGAAATAGGATGATGATATGGTAGAGGTAAAAAAAGTCCCCTAAGGAGGGCTAAATGCTCTTAACATGGAAGTGCTTCCATTTTAAGATGATACACCTTGAAGTATGAAAAACCACTCTAAAAAGTCAACTCTATTAAGCCTCACTAGAAACCTTATTGTTTTCAATTTTGGAGCACAAAATCCAAGGCTCACTAGTAATACAAAAGTCTCACTAACTAAACCCTCACTTGGAGCCTCACTAGCTACACTTAGGGCACCAACCCCTTTACAAAGTTATGAGCACAAACTCCTATCGAAGAAATATAAATCAAAATAAATATAGAGGGTTACTTTCTTTTCTATAAACCATTTATCATTTTGCCTTTATCTGCAACACAAACTGAACATCTTCCTTCCACAAAGATACCAATCCAAATACAACTCTAACAATAACTATTCTATGTTGTCATTCCTTTATAAAAAATCCTTTTGATATTTTTTACTAAAACCTTGTCTCAATGTATCAACATATTTTTTGTATAAATCTATTTAACAACAATATTACTTCTCCTTTTTATGCAAACAATTATCGTATAATTTCTCCTTTATCTCCTCATCTCCAGCTCACATTATTCTTATTTTTATTATTTTTATATCTGCAACATGGTCATATTGTGATTCTATGGTTTCCTATTTTCTCAGTAACTTCTTCAAGTCATTAAACCGTCTAAATTCCTTTTTCAACAAGTCTATCAAAAATTAGTTTTTCAACCAACTTACCATAAACTCCCCTACCAATATAACTTGTTGAAACTAATATCTTGAAAAACCCACATTGTATGAAGATGAGACTTTTCAATATTTTATGAATGTTGAAATATTATAATGTAACTTTATTTTTTCCTTCACACCATCTTTAATTAAATAAAAAATAACTCTTTGACTTCCAACTCCTTTGCTTACCTGGAAATGTTAAATAGCCGGTGATATTTAAAGACACAAATCACCAGGCACGTGCTTATATAAAAGAGTGCATATTAATGTGTAAGCACAACCATAAATATTTCATTAATGATGAATTTTATAATCACTTGAAACCATATTATGTATTGATCATCAAATAATATGTCATCATAGTGAATATACCACTAATGTAAAAAATTTGCTGCCCTTAACATATCATGGACCTATCTATAAAGAACACATCATCTCTATTATATATAATCTGTCATGAATGTACTGACTATCTCTAATGGAATCTAAATCCCCCTTTGACAATGTACTTATCCTAGTTGATATCAATTCCAATAACAACTCTTCTTTACCTACCAATCATGCCAACAATCTCCCCCTTTGGCATTGATGGAAGCGCATAACTTCATCTCTCTAATCTCCATGCATTCATTCTATACTTCATTCTCCCCCTTTGAAATAAATGTCTAGAGGTTTAAAAACAACATTCCAACATTTCTACTGTAAACCTTTTATTGAGAAATAATATCATACAAACACCATTCAAACCTATATGTCACTATGCATCATGAAATCTGAGATACCCCTATCCAATTCAAATCTCCAATCCATTTGAATAGGAGAAGACACTATAAATTCAAAGCATATAGAATAAAAGATTGAAACATTGGATTGTTTCTATAAAGTTGATTTCCTATTGGATGTTGCACATTAATCACTAGAAAAGGAAAGCATGAAATATTAACACCTTGTTGATCCTGAATTTCACAACCCAGAAAGGTAACAAGCCTTACGGGAAGTTCAAATGGTGTGGGACTAAGATGCTACCATTTAGAACAACCTCTAGGATTGAGAAGTTGGCTCTTCAGGAATAAGGGAATGAAAAGGGGAGAATACTAAATTGAACTATACTAAGGCGATGAGCCAGATCATTTCACTATTAACTCAAAATGATTCACCAATGAAAACATCAAAACTATACAAATTGAAATGCAATTATCATCTCACAAATTGGCATAGTATACGACAATCCCTTCATTGTTGAAAATGAGATCAAAATAACTAGATCCTTGACACATGTTATAATATTTAGATCATTTCATAGGTGCATCTATAAAAGCCAGAATATAACAAATACATTTAGTAACATCTTTTTAATCTATTTTGCATTTGAAATCTTCGTAGACATGGAACATGTTTTGATACTTAATTACTTTTAACTGGAAGAGTTCTCAACATGGTCCATTGCTAAAATTAATCTCATACATAAATGCTATAGTCCAATAAGATAACTATTACTCGAAATAAACACGGACTTCAGGTATATTCAATATTAATTCAACCCAAAAGGCTCAGCTAAGCACAATCAAACTTTCAATTAACACAAATAGGAAAGAAATAAAGTTTGCAAGTAAAGTATTTCAGAATAACATCAAATACAAGATAATCTTGCTGGTATAAATACCAGTCTCTCTCTGATAATACAAATAATTCTCCAACCTTTTTTTTTAGAAAATAACTCCTCCCCTTTAAAAATTCAAATGCAACTAGAAAATAATCCCCCTGACCATAATCATGTGTTGGAAAGGCGATCACTCGGAGCCATAATCGCCTCGAGCTTAAAAGAAATCCGTCATTGACATACTAAAAAAGGCAACATGATCCACTAGTCATGCATCCACATAAATAAAATGTTGTTGGGTGCAATCATTCCTTACTCCAATAGTTGATAACAAACGTTTTTTGAAATCTGCCCGAACACGTGTCACAGCAGCGAGGTTTCTAACAAGAAACTTTTACACCATTATCTTCAAAATTCCATGGGCATGACACGTGTCTAGAGAAGAAAAGACCATGGCCAAAAGATCAAAAGGGGCCCACAACAATGTGACTCTCCGACCA
>MU224033.1:1268341-1282920 GCA_018584345.1 Thuja plicata
TATATATATATATATATATATATATATAATTGGTGACGCTTGGGGGACTTTCCTGCAAGGTCCAAACCCAAAATTTTGGCATCTGCAAAAGAGGGGGGAGGTAAAACCTTTTTTTAAAAAAGCTTAGAGCATGGTAAGGGAAGTCCACAAAGGAGCCCATCCTTCCTCAGTTGAAAAACTATCAAGCTAAAAATCTTGGAAGGCATTGTAGAGTGAGATCTTCTCATGGAAAGTGAAACTAATCAAGGTGTATATTGTCATATATAGGATAAACTAAAGGAAATCCAAGGGATAAAAAAATTCTCTAACTTGCACGACCTCTAGGTCAGAACCTTGGATTTTCTCATAATAGTGGTCTTGTTGTTTTTGTTCAATCAATTGCTTGATCTGTTCTTCGCTTAACACTGATCCATGTCTGGCCTAAAGGATGAAGGTAGGAAAGCCTATATAAATGCATCAATCTACATGTGATTTTCGCTCTCTTCTGTGTGATGAATGACCTTAGCTTTTCTAGAAATTCCTTGGCATGTGTAAGTGCCTCACCATATTTGATGAACTATCTTGTCCTGATTGTTGTATTCCTTTGGTCTGTAATCCCAAATGATGACAGGATGCCTTCATATGTTTCATATAATTTAACAATTAAATTCCTTGCTTCTAAATTTTTTGAAGCTATCTCTTGTCGAGTTTCTTCTAATGAAGTTTCCACTTGTGTACTCAATTATGTAGTATCAATCCCAATGTGGACATTTCAAGACCAATAGACATCAAGCCCAGTGTGGAAATTTTAATTTTGTCCCAAAAGGAAACATAAAGATGTTGTACCAACATGGTGCATCTTGCTGAGTTAGGGATTTTGATAAGAACCTATAATTGGGTAATTTGGTTATCCATGTCCTTTACAACTTCTTCCAACTAGGTCATGCAGGATTGCATGTTCAATAATTCTTGTTGGCATTTTCTGACTCTTTTTCCCTATCTCTCATGACATCCAATGCATTTTGATAGTTCTCTTGTTCTAAAGTCAGTGCACTTTTCAAACTCCAGGGTTTAGCCTAGAATTAAATTTCCTTAACTCGTAGGTCCTATTCCAATTTTTTTTGTTGACCTATGTTAGTTACTAGCTCATTATCCTTTTGGACTAATTGTTTGGAGTGTTCATGCAAATTGTCTATCAGAGAGTCCCACTCTTTCTCTGACTTATTGAATTGATCTTGTAATTCAGAGAATCATTGAGAAAACACCTTTTTCTCTTTATCTTCTCCATCTTCTTTATCCTGCAATATTTTTGTAACATCATCCAGGGATTGCCTAAATTAAGACAACTCTCGCTCTCTGGTGTGCAACTACTGGGATAGCTTTGCCTTTTCCTCTTCTTCCAGCAACTTGACCCTGTCTAGTTCTTCATGGACCTTCGCAAACTTGGTTCTTTCTTGCTCAAGTTCCTTGGAGGTCTTTTCCTATATATCCTTTTGGGGTCTTGCAACATCCTTTTCGATGGATTTGATTTACACATTTAAATTATCCATAGTGGTCTTTTCACTTTGAAGGTCATTTTCCTTTTTACCTAGTTTCCTCGTAAGATTTAAGTAATCAGATGATATCACCCTCTGAGACTCCTCCATCAATTCAACCTTGTCTTGAGGTTTTACAAGACTAAGGTCAAAGGAAAATATGTATATGTCATATTATATAGGAAACATTTGGTTTCAGATCTTTCCTGGCACATTTGGGACCCTAGATACTAGATCAAACACTTTTCCCCTTTCATCATATATGGAGCTAAAATTGGTAACAAATGGTCGGTTATCTTCCTTGTTCTTTATTTTTTGTGCTTTGGTCATTATAGCTTGCTTGGATGTACTTAAATGGGTTTTTAAAATATTATGGGGAATACTCTCTTTCCTAGTAACTAGATACCTTGGAGGAGGGACTAAAGGGATTGTTACTAAGGTTGACTTCGAAGAAGCGCTGGGGGTAAATTGGAATTGGGGAATTTAGATTGAAAGGGGAAAAGGAAGGAATGGATTTAGCACATAGAGGGGAGAAAATGGTTGACTGGGTGGAGGTTCATCCTTGTGACATAGGAGCATACATACTTTGAGCAGGGGATATTGTAGAGTCTACTCTTGAAGAAACTAAAGGCTGAGAAGTGTAGGAGAGAAACTTACATGATGAACCGTTGTCTGTGTAGTGCTTGATTGAATTGTAGCTAAGAATAGTACCTCCTCCTCTTCTTCCTCTGACTCTTGTATATTAATTTTGTGTGTCTTTATTCTTTTCTTCACAGGTGGAGAGTTGAGCTTTTATTTTCTTCTTTTCCTATACCATATTTGTTTGAAAAACATTCTCCAAGATTTTTTCCATTCAATGCTCTGGCATCCTGATATGTCTCCTTTATCCTTTGGGGTGCTTCCACCCCTATAGGTTTCTATACTTGTTGCACTAATTCTACTTGTTTCCCTTGAGGATAAACAAAAACATAGTGGATTGACTCTTCATATTATGAACCTCCTTAATTAGAAACCTCTTGGTGATCAACATCCCATTCCTCTTCAAAAATTGAATCAGAATCAATGTTATTATACGAGACATGGGATTGTTTGGTCTCTTCTCTATAAACCTAGAAAACAATAATTTTTTCTTCTAACCAACCCTCTCCCTTAATAATATTCTTGAATTTTAGGGATATCTTAATGTTAGGATCATACGTGTCTTTGACCTCATAAAACTTTTACTAGGGTGGTCTGGAACTAATATGTCGTGAAGATAGGTCAATTAAAACATCCAATGATGGTTCAGAAAGACTTTTCCTAGCCTCCTAATGTGGCTGAGGTTGGTGGAAGACAACATTAAATCTTTTTAACAAACAATTATCTGGGTCAAAATGCTAGAAGTCATAAATAAAGTGAGAGAAGACCAAGTTGAGCTACTTCAATTTCAATATGTACTCGCCTTTTCTCTTGTTCGGGGTCACACCGCCATATAAAATTGGTGGCTTATAAATCACTGGTTTTCTCTTCCCTGTACTATCCTATAATCAAACATAATTTTTCCTAATACTTCCATAGCTAAGACCCTACCCAGGACAAAAGTAGGGAGCAAAAATGGTTTCTTTGTGAAATTGTGAACCCTAACTATAATAAAATCAGTTTTGTAGAGCCAGTTCACTGGGACTTCACACCTTTGTAACCAAACAATTTGAATCATAGTAATCCAACCCTCATTAAAATAATCCATAAGGTTTTGCATAATGGATCTCAAGAAATGTGCCAGAAAAATATCATAATTATACGATCTAATCAAAATTGTAGTCCAAACAAAAATAAGCTTTCACCTCCCAACTATATCCCCCCTATCCATATTCAAAATTTTCACAAAGAAACCAACATTTTGATACAAGAGAATATGTACATAGAGAGATGGGTACCTAAAAATATGGGAGAAATGAAAATCTTGAAGTTGTTGGGTTATGCCTTCTGCGATAATATCAGCAAAATCATACCCAATGCTTGGGCTTGAAAGATTTTTTAACTGATACACCATGAGCACGTGAAATTCCTCTACAATATCACCTCCCTCTAGGCCAAAAACAAAATATAACATAGATAAAATGTCTTGTAAATATCCCTTAAAGTCTTAAAAACACATGGGAAATCTTGGCCTAGCAGGAAACATAGTCTACATCTCTTGTTCAAAGAAATCCTGTAGGTTAGTCGCCTGAGCCCACTCATATTCAAGCTTTGTTTTATCGAAGGGGACTATATTTTTTTGACTCTTAGGGATAAAAAGTATATTTATCATCATGTTAGGTCTTATAATCACTTTCAACCCTCTGTGCTGAATAATGTCACTTTCTGCATCAAAGCGCCCAACTATTGCTTCAATTAACTTTGTGCATGGATGAACATTTGCTACCATGTATTATGGTAAACCACTATATCAAATTCTAGAGCCAAATTGAGTATGATTAGGACTTAGCTTTCTCTAAAGTGACCATTCTCTAAAGACTTTGGTATTCATGACTATTAATGGGTCCTGGACATCGTCTATAAGATCCTTTACCAACACTAGATCTCTTGCCATTCTCAATCTTTTTTACTTTTGTCTTGTTTGGTTTAGGTTTTGATAGCCTAGGTGCTTCAATATATGATTCATGTGCAAATACATCTACCATATTTATAGTGTATGGTGTAATGTGAGTCATTTTCAAATAGGGTGATAAATAATGTGCACTTGCAACAACTTCACTCTGCAATTTTGCTTCGAGACTTTCTTCTGCAATGGACCTGCAATTTCTTGTCTTTGATAGCACAGAAAAAAATAAGGTGGTAACTAATCGTGTGTGCATATTAATTTCCTTCATTTTTATGGCCTATGCAGATAGAAAAAAGAGAGTATGTAAATTACCTAGACTCGCCATCATTTAAGAAAATGAGGTATTGACAAGCACTAAGGGCTTAACATGGCTGCTAGGGGATTTCATTTAAAAAATATGCAGGACAGTTATAGAATTCCACACATGGGGAAAAGGAAGGCCCAAAAATTAGAGAGACTATGGACTGACAACAAGGTTATTGTACATAGAAGCACTTATTAAACACAAAGCATGACTAACCTACTTTGTATATATGACAAAGAAGGTCCATAATGGAAATGCTTGAGGTGGATCTCATTTATCGAGATGTCAAAAGGGTTACCTTCCATGTATTTAAGACCAAAAGCATTACCCTCTTTGCAATGTGAAATGCAAAAAGGACCTTCCCATAGGGCGTCAAACTTTTCATGCTGATCTAGCTTAGTTTCTCTTTCATTGTACTTTAAGACTAGGTCAGTTTCCTTGAAAATTAGGTTTGATGTCTTTTTGTCAAACCACCTCTTGACTATTCCTTCATGATGTGTAAGGGTGTTATGGGCTTGTTCACATTGTTCCTATAATTTTAGTAGCTCTACTAACCTTACATTTAGAACACCATCTTCTTTGACTTTAATTGATATGAGAAGATGCAGAGCTAAAATCTCCATGGAAATCAGAATAAGTGTTTCCTTTCCATAAAACAATTCATAGGGTGAGGTCTTATGAACCTTCTTTGGAGTGATTTATTCCACCCACAAAGCAGTTTGTAAATGCTTATGTCATTCTCACTAATATTCAGAGCCAACTCTTTATATAATCCTCACCAAGTTCTTGTTTGTTGATTCAACTAACACATCTCCTTGACGGTAATAATTTGAGGATGTCTCTAGGAATATATCATTCTTTAGTGCAAATTCAAAAATTTTAGTCCCAACAAAATCTCTTGCATTATCTAAGATTATCATCTTAGGGGGACCAAACCTTGACACCAGCTCTTCAAGGAAGCTGACAATCTCATTCTCTGTGGCATTCCTAAGTGGTTCTGCTTCTACCCACCTTGTGAAATAATCTATGGAAATAAAGATCCATTTATGCCCAATAGTCAAGGGAGGATTGATCATTCTAATGAAATCCAAACCCCATTGGCCAAAATTTTTGTCAACCATGATGGGTTTTAAAGGCATACCTAAATTTTTTCACCTATTAACAAAGAACTTGAAATTTGCACATTTCTTGACTAATTTAAAATAGTCTACAAACATGGTTGGCCAAAAGTAACCAACACGCATATTTTTTAGCACAGTGGTCTTAGCCAAAAAATGTCCACCAAAGGAGCCATTATCCATTTCTTCCAGTATTTTCTGATTGTGGGTTTTATTCACACATCTCAGTAAGATTTCATTAATTTGTTTTTTGAAAGCACTCCCTCCATGGGGAAATATATCATGACTTGCAATCTTTGTAATATATTGTCTTGTTCATAGAAAGGTGAGGCAAATATCTACTTGTCAGCATGAAATTTACTCAATTAGCTACCCAATATTTTGTCTCTATAGTATGGTCGATGAGAATCAATTCATTGTTACAACTAGTAGTTGTAGTTGCACCAAAAGATCTAATACAACCACTAGACATATAGAAGACACATGAGGCAGTTAAGCCATATCACGAACCACCGCTACACTAAACAACAAAGGAGAACAAGGGCACAATCAATCTTGATCACCATTGCAACAATACCCCCAACACAAGAGTTGGGTTTGAACCTATGACCAAGATTTGATACCACTTGTTACAACTAGCGGTTGTCGTTGCACCAAAAGATTGACTTGTAAATGCCCGATACAACCAGTAGACATATAGAAGAGACAAGAGGTGGTTAAGACATGTCATGAACCACCACTACATTGAACAACCAAGGAGACCAAGTGCTCAATTAGTCTTGCTCATCATTGTAACATTCCTCTATTCCTTAAATTTTGTCTACCTCTTTGGCAATGTACTCACAAAGGCCTTTTCTTCAAATTGCCTTCGTTGGATGAACCTCTATGTCGTATTCCATAATCTTGGTAATATAATTAGCTATTTTTTTGGTAATTTATCCTTCCATGATATATTCTTGCACACTAGGGTGTGCGACATATATCATGATCTTGTTCCCTGAAACCATATGTCTAAATTTTTTATGACCTTTAACCAAAGCAAAGGCCTACTTTTCAACAAAATTTTATTTGACCTCATAGTATTTGAGTGTTCTTGAGTAGAAAGAAACTAGATGTTCTTCTATTTGATTTTCCCCTTTTTGAGTTAACACAACAACTAAGCTATATTCACTACCATAGACATACATTATGAAATACTTCAAAAAATATAGATTTGATAGCACTAGGGTGGTAGCTATAGTTGCTTTTATCTTTTCAAAGGTGAATTTACCTTTTGTTGTCCACTTGAAAATGTGTTCTTTTATCAACATTAAGGTAATTGGTCTCACCAATCCAGCAAAATCATAAATAAATATGCCAATGAAACTATTCTTACCGAGGGAAGATTAAACTCCCTTTTTGTTTATTGGAAATGGAAGTTCTAATATAGCCTTTATCCTTTCAAGATCTATGGAAATCCCTTCTTTAGAAACTATATGTCCTAGGAGCTTTCCTTATGGAACTTTTAATACACATTAATTTGGGTTCAATGAGATCCCAAATTCTTGGCGTCTTTGGAAAACCTTTTCAAGGTGATCAAAATTATCTTCTTTTTCCTTGGAAAACACACTTAGATCATATAAATAATTTAGAATAATAATATTTACTAACTCATTGAAGGTCATCTCTATGTCCTTTTGGAAAGTTGCCCCCATGTTAGATAGACTAAAAGGCATCTTGGCATAGGTGAAGGTTCCCCACTTTGTAGTGAATGTTGTATTATGTTGGTCATCTTCTGTCACCTAGACTTGATTATATCTATAAAATCCATCTAACAAAGAGGACATCTCTAACCCAACAACAATCAACAAAATCTACTCCATTAATGGAGGGTGGTGATCCTTCAAAGAATCTTTATTCAAATCTTAAAAATATACATAGAGATTAATATCACCATTGTTTTTGTGAACTAGAACTAGGTTTTATACCCATGTGCTATGTTTTATTGGATAGATGATCTTAGACTCAATCAACTTGGTTAATTCTTGAGCCACCAAAGCCTTTATCTTTGGGTTGACAGGTCTCTATTTCTATTTGATGGGTTTTGCTCCTAATATCTCAATGGTATGTTCAATGATATCTTTTTTGGAGCCTTTCATATCATAATAGGTCCATGATATGAATCCTTCATACTTCTCACACAGATTTGATTCTTTCTTTGTCAAGCATGGATATCTTTTTTCTCACTTTTAAATTTTTTCCATCTTTAACCTCCAAATCTTCATAGTCTTTTTGGTCAACAAAAAATTTGTGTTTGTCCCTTTTGACATCATCACAGTCAAATAGACTCTCCAAAATTATTAAAGCTTGGGGAATTTTATTTCCTCTTATTTGTATCACCTGATCCTCATATGCTTCTTTAATGTTTTGCTGCAACTGCTCAACAAATTCTCCAACTTGTTGAATGAACAGAGCAATTTTCTTGTCATTTCTCAAATACTTGCCAACGATTGTCATTATTTTGTATAGAGGGTCTAACTATCAATCCGAATCAATGCTTATGTGTAAGTAGATCAGTCATAGGTTCAAACTGGGAACTGGTTGTAGCTAACTAGTCAACTTTGGTGTTTTTCTTTCTTGGGATGACCCGAATATTGAAAGCATAAAAAATTTCAATCGAGTCCCATACCTGCGATGATAGGATATCATCCTGGGGTACTATAGTAGTATTAAATACTTGCCTCACTATTAGCTTAGAATATCTAAACTCTTTTAATTGTTTGATTCCCATTTTTTCAGCTAAATCCAATCCTTGGACTAGCCCTTCATATTTGGCCTCATTGTTAGTATAAATAAATTGAAAACAAAAGAATTTCTTTACCTCCTCCCCCAAAGGAGAGATCAGGTGGATACTAGCACCTCAACTAGTTCTACACATTACTCCATAAAAATGCATTTTCCACAACTCATTTGCCCTAGTATTGACATCTCCTTTTTATTTCCTATTAGTAACTCTCAACACAGGGTGGTCCTCATTGAACATCACATAAGTGCCTAGTATGGTGGCATGAAGGTTCCCAAAAGGATCATTTTCAATAAAATGATTGAGTAAGACTTCATCTTCCTCAAATCTAACATGAGTTACTTCCTCATCCTCTAACATTTCAATATAATACATCTCTTTAGAAATGATGTGTGGGTAGGCTCAAAATTTAGCACAGGTTCATCCACCACATGGGAGTTATGCATGTTGGAAAAATGGCCAGTGCTCTCCTTGGGATTTGTGACAAGGGAATAATTGCCTCTTGTGGATTCTATAAGTCTAGTGGTTGTATTGAGCATTGAGAGGTCAATCTTTTGGTGCAATGACAACCACACTTGTAACAAGTTGATGCAGGAGCATCTTGGGTTTTTGGCAATCCTCTATCAAACAAAAAATATGTTTGTTTTAGTTTAGTATCTTGTTGGATACTTCTCGATAAAGTGATCGGTAACTGCTTTGTTCGGTTGGTTGAAGGCTTTGTTGTTTCATCACTCAACCTCAATTAATTGTTTTGGTTGGCTTCACTGATGGGGTCTCGATGGTTGTTCTTTTCTTCTCGGTGGGTTTTACCGACTGGTCTTTGTGCTTGGTTGTCTTTCTCATCGAATTGGTTTTTTGATGTTGGATCTTCTGGCTGACATATGCAATTAATTTTTGTAGAATAATTAATGTTGGGGTCTCTCGTCGGGATGTGTGTGGACCTAAATCTAGGTCTTTGTTGTTTCCTATGTTGGATCTTTAGGATCTTTGGTGCCAACCTCTTTTGTGGTCTCTTGTATATATATAGTTTTTGTTCTTAGATTTGGGCAGTAGTTCTTAGATAGTGAAGAGTTAGAAGATTTGGATAGAAGGTCTATGACCTTGCATGTATAAAGATTAATCTATAAAGATCTAAATGTATATGGCCATAACCAGGAAGGCCTTACAACCTGACATGTATGATGTTTCATGAAATAATATGAATATTATTCTTTCTTTCTCTCATTTTCTGTGTTGTTGCTTCTGAGTTGTTTTGCAGGGTGGTTTGGATAGCTAGGAGTGCCTTGGGCCATGGATTTCAATACCCTCCTTGCATCAGGTGGTATTAGAGTAGAGGTGAGATATGAGGTTCCTTCTTGTGAGCCCTAGTGATATTTTTTGTAGGGTAGCAAATTGTGATCTGACCTACAATTGAGATGCAGAAGGGTTTCAAGATGGTTCGTGGGAGAGGAAATGCAGATCCAAGTCTAGTTGATATGCTTAGACATATTGCTACAAGATTGGAAGCTATTGAGATAGCCCAGTGCAGAGGAAGACATCTTGAAGATGTTAGTGATGATGAAGTTGAAGAAGTGCAAGGAGAAGTCACACTTGCACCTGTGATGGATCAGGAAGAAGAGAGATTCCTATGAGCATTGACAAGTTTGAAGTCCATGCCTCAATTTAATCCTCTTGAGTGTAGTGGAAGTTAGATTCAGATGAGTTGATAGACTGGATAACCAAAATGAAGAAATATTTTGAGTATGAGAATGTATTAGAGGAGAAAAAGGTGAAGATTGTAAGTACAAATTTGAAAGGTCATGCCTCCTTGTGGTGGGAGCATCTACAATTAGATCAAAAGAAGAAGGGTAAAGACAAGATCAAGGTATGGGAAAAGATGATAAACAAGTTGAAAGGCAAGTTTCTACCTTGTGATTACCATATTAAACTATTTAGGAGAATGCAAATTTTGAAGCAGAAAGATAGCTCGGTAAAAGATTACACTAAGGAATTTTACAGATTAGACATTCGATCTGGACATGCTAAAGATGAAGTGGAAATAATAGAAAGATATATGAATGGATTAAGAAGTTTTATACAAGATGAGATTATCTTGGTAAAGATGGAGAGTATTAAATAGGCATATTCATTTGCCCTAAAAGTTGAGGAGAAACTGAACAAAAGATATGAGAAAAGGCAAAGAGGAAGAGGAGGTAGATTCCCTAGAGGAAGAGGTAGATCTAATGGAGACAATGGAAAATCTGATCAAGACAAAAAAAATCAAGGCAAGGGTAAGACCAAGTGTAAAGGTGGAAATTCATTTAGAGGTAGAGGTAACTCCTACCGAGGTGGTTATAGAAGGAGAGGGTTCCAAGGAACTTGTTACAATTGTGGTGAAGAGGGACATAGATATTTTGAGTGTACACATACAAGCAAGAATGTCTGTAGTAGAAGAAATGATTTGGTGTAAGAAGAGTCACATAATGAATTTGAAAAGGAAGAAAATCTAATGATCAGAAGGATACTATGGAGTGAGAAAGATAAGCAATATCTGGTAAGAAAAAGTTTGTTTAAAACCAGATGTAGAGTTGCAAACAAAGTGTGTATATATAATTCATACCTTCATGAAATAAAGGTGCTATCTATCAATTCTGTGGAAATAATAATACAATTTAATCTAATAATTGACAAATAAAGCATTTAAAATCTCATGGATCTTTAACTAAGCTTTTCTAATAGAGCTCTCAGCCTTAATCTCTACTAGTGAAAATCCTAGAATGAGAAATTGATAAAGATAATGCCTAACTAGCTCTTAATTCCCTCAAGTTGCTATGATATTTGATTCAAATACTCTCAAAATGCTCTCCATTATGATAAATTTCTATGATATGCTCTCAATTGCTCCCAATTTGCTATAAAATGTCTATAATAAGGATGTTTTGCATTCAAATTTTCTAGGATCCTTTATGCTCTCAAAGTGGATTCTATTTATAGGATTTTCCAAAGTGTAGGGGGTAGAGTTACTTGATCATGATTAAGCCATGGTAGAGTGAGAGTATTTTAGATAGTTTCAAATGGGGGGGGAAATTTAAATGGTTTTCTCAAACATTTGGACAAAGGGAAAAATTTGAGTGATTGAGATTCAAAGTTCAAAATGAGTGATTGAGATTGTAAAATAAGAGTGATCCATGTGCTTTGTGTTCTCAATTCTCATTAGTTGCTCAAATTCATGTTGTTAGGATTTATTAAATTCAATCAATTAATTAAATTATCCATGTAGGGGAATAGGCTGGATTTGATTTTTGATTTAAACTATACAATTAATTGATTAAAATTAATTATATAGTTTGATTAATCCCTTTAGGCTTATATTTAATCATTTGATGTCATTATTTATTTGATCCTTTGATTTTAAATGATTTTGTCCAATTTGATTGATAAATGTCCATTTGAAATTGATTTGACCCATTTTGATGAGATTTAGAGCATTTGGCTAAGATTTGCAGATTTGGTTGATAATAGAACACCTACCCAGTTTTAGGTGTCTACAAATGCCCCTCTTTGAATTGATGTGCGAAGCGCATTGATTCAAAGAAAATTGCATGTCCTGGTCACTGATTCGATGCTTGATTGATGATACAAAACTTGATCTGATAGCCTGATTTGATTGATTGACTTGAAAAACTAATTTGAAATCTCTGATTTGATTAATTGATGTGATACCCTAATTTGAAATTGATTTGATAATATGCAGAATGCCCCATTGATAATGTTTTGAAATTTCAATGCCCCAGATTTTGATTGATGTTTGATGCAGATTTGATTAATAGGACATTGCCCCTGATTTGAAAAGAAAACTTGATATGAATCCTTGATGCCGATATGTTGTAGATATGATGCCCCCTCGGGAAATGAATTGAGATGATGTTTGGATGATTTGGTTGAGTTTGGGAAATTGAGATTTATTTCCCGATAAAATCAATTTAAAAATGCCTCGATTATGAGAGAATTTGATAATAGCTATGATTGAGAAAATGTTTTTGTTGTTTGAGATAAGTTGATGATGTTTGGATATCAATTGATGTCACTTAGAATCACTTAGTTGATGTTGTATTGATGTCAATCTGATAGGATAGGTATGCTAATGGATTGATTTGATAAATTGATAATTCGCTCTCAAGATCTAGAGAGACAAACAAATGGATTGATTTTCCTTCCTCAAGATCTAGAGTTAGGAAATTTGATGTGCTCAAGATGAGCAAACAAATGATCTGATAAATGATTGACGTTAGATGATCAATTAGATGATTTGATTGATTGATAATCGATTTGATTGGATTCGATGGGAAGATTAATGGTGGGAGGCTGATAGATAGGGTCATTTGATATGATTAAGGTGCAGATGTAGGTACAGGTAATGAATAGAATTAGGTTTCCCCTAGTTGATTAGATGGTGAGGTTGCCTCTAGGTGAGCATATGTATATTGATGATATCCTTGATGTAGCATTGATCAATTTGATGGATCAAACATTTGAGGACATTGATTAGGATTTTGATGATGTAACCATGATTAGCTTCCACCTCCTTGATTAAGGAAAATCCCATAACAACTATAATGGAAGATTAATCTATATGAATGCCATGCAATGCAAATGACTGTCACTAGCTATTTGCGAAATAAATGCAATAGAGATATTTTTTCATCATTGAGAGTTGTGGAACTAGGAGCAAGTACAATCATCACTGACCACATCATGATGATATGAATATCACTTTCATCGGTTTGGTAACCATTAGGAAACTAGTACAACCCTCACTAGTTGAATAATCAACTATGGGAGTATGAATATCGGTTTCATAGGATTCAATGTTGCAAGTGGATTTTGGTATGAAGATATAGAAGATCTAAATGACCAAGGTATCTGTTTGCGTAAACAAACAAAGGTTAATCCTCCTTCCTATATGAAAGTCCTCGATGGCTCTTTGATGACCATGTCTTTAGACAAATTCACACAAGTTGGTGGATCTTCCTCAAAACACTCACTCAAAGTCAAGAAAATATCATGTCCTCATCATCGCCAATCTAGTCGAAGCATCTTCGATTAGCTAAAAAGACATGACAAAATACAATGAATATCATGAAAAAGTTTCAAGTGTTTTGCTTTGTATCAAGATTTTCAATAGAATTCGAACATTCTGATCATTTAGGTTTTGTCAATTTTTAATCCTGATAAAATAAGTCAATGAAGTTCAAGGATCAAGTTGTTAGGTCAAATGCTTGGGTTTGAACAATGATATCCATCAAAAGTTCAATAATATCTCTTCTCTAAAATTCTGAAAATCTGCTCTGATATGTGATCACAATGTAGCACTTCTGAATCTGTTGGTACCAAAAACCAATGCTTTTGCCTCCAAGTGATAAATGTGACCTTGTGAATCTTGGGAAAATAAAACCTAGTATGTGACAATGATTTGGAAATGCAACTTTCAGACTTTATGAAAAGATTTTTTTTTTGGATATTTTTTAATGTTTTTGGATTTTTTAGATTTTTGGATTTTTTTAACATTTTTGGATTTTTTAACGATTTTTTTGAATTTTTAGAGATTTTTTATTTTTTTTATTTTTAGAGATTATTAAATTTTTTGATTTTTTTTATAGAAATTTTTAATTTTTAATTTTTAGAAAATTACCAGCTCTCAAACAAGATCACATTGGTTTGCCCCCAATGTCTACCAAGGTATAGGATATGACGGATGGTTTTGCAAGCTGATGGATTAGAAATGGAAAGGTCATTGATGGATGAAGAATGTGAATGTGACCTGTTGGACCATCTCCTCAAGATTACCCAAGCTAAGGAAAAAGGATATAACAATGCGAAACATGTTTTTGGATAAGAAATGGAAGCCAATGATGTAGGTCTAGATAGCATATAGGATAATGACCTGATGTCATGAAAGTGGGTAGTCCAAAAGAGTGGACATGTCAAGAAGATTTTGATAACAAATTTTGCACTTTATGTCCTCATTTTTTATCAAGACCAATGGATCAATTTGGGTAAGATGTGGATAAGATAGCATGATCAGGATAAAGGGGTGATGGAGGCTATGAGGGGATGATTTGGGATCATGGAAACATTGCATAGGAATTGTTGTTCCCTTTTCTTGCTGATATGAAAATACCCTCTGAGGGTTCACTCTATTTATCCCTGACACTGACTCAGCATAGAGTAGAATAACAGAAATAAGGTTTTGAAACCTTCTGCACTTTGAGCTCCACAAACTCGGGCGGGAATACCC
>MU224033.1:1283020-1326760 GCA_018584345.1 Thuja plicata
ATTCTTCTCGCGATCACCCGACAACTACTAGTTCTGTGACAAGTGTCATCTTTTCTTTCGTCCACTTTATGCATACTGGGAATCTGACTCACCACCATGATCTGGCGACATCCTGACTGAAGGAAAAATCTTAGCATGAAACCGTTAGTCGCTGAGTCGTGACTGTTATCTCTTAACCGCCAATTATCACGAGACCACGCGACTGAAGAGAAACCTTAACTGTTTGACCGAACAGATCCAGCGACAATGCGACATGAAGTAAGTGCAAGGTCGGGAGACATTTCTTTGACTGGCCATTTCTTCTCGCGATCACCTGACTGAAGGTGGGTCCTGTTCACTTTAAAAGCTCATAACATGAAGTTCAAGCGACAACCCAACTGAAGAAAGATCGCCAATTATCGAGACACTGAGGGAATATTCCATTTTTTACCAAGACTACGCGACATAAGGCAAAAGTGAAGTTGGGAGATGTTTTAGCATATTCATTTCTGGTAAAGTGATCAAGCGACCTGACTTAAAGCACATGTCTTAAGTGACTTGAAAAAGGCAACGAGGAAATATAAAGACATGACCTAGGGTTTCAAAATACATCGTTTAACACTTGATTGCTAGGGTTTTCAGGGTTTTGACAAATTGAGCAAGGTTTTGAAAATAAGAAAGCCCGGGAAAATGATAAGACCAAGGGATTCAAAAAAAAAATTGATACAGTGCTAACAGGAATAATGAAGGTGGATTGGGGAGAAGCAAGATCATGATAGGGTAGCATGGATACAAAAAGTAAATAAGCTGATGGAAAGGATAACAGTGTCAAGATACTTGATGCTCATGGATATGTTCAAACTTTTCAAGACCAAAGGTAAAAGAGGGAATATGGATGAAAGTGGGATAAATGATAGGAAGATGGAGGATAGCATGGATGAAACTTGCCCCCAAGTGTAGAGTGCAAGAGGAAGGAATTACGCATCATGCCTGTTTCCTAGGTTTTCATCATGGTACATGCCCAAGGCACCACAAAAAGTGGTTTTTACCATAGGATAGATTTATTTCTCTTTACTTTTTCTATCAAGGCATTTGGTTTACCAGGTTCTCACCAAGGCACTTTTCTCTTTTTTCAATTTATGTTTCTTTTTTGTATTTTTCAAAATTTCCCCAACATCTAGATCTTTGGACAATGATCTTCTAAAAGATGTGTTATAATAAACCATGAATATGGCTAGGATGCTCAAAGATATTAATAAGGTGATGATAAAGGATAGATATGGAAGATAAGGGTAGATGGTGGTGAAGGATTTATGTCATAGATTGGATAAGAGGGATGTAAAGATGGAAAGTATGTGTTGGATAATGAATGTGAGGATAAGAAGAAGGTATGTTGTGGATGGAAATGTTGGCAAGATCAAATTTGACACACACTTTGAAGGGTGGTGGCATGATGGAGGAACAATAGATGAAGGAGGTGAGGATGTAGCTAAGATAGTTGATTTTGGAATATAAGAACCCAAAGTAGACTTGGAAAGTGGAAAATGTTTAGAAGGAGACAAAATGGAAGCCTTTGGAAGCTTGAATTTCAACTTTGATTTTTATTTTGTGTGAAAGTATTTAAAAAGTGACTTGGGAATCCATATAGCCTTTGATTTTTCTTTCTTTTGTGATGCTTTTGAATGCATTTCTTCAATGAGGGATTTTGGAACCCACATTTTCTTTGATTTTTCTTTTTGCTTGGTGGACCTTTGCAGCCTTTTGGATATTTATTTTTGCTTTGTGGACCTTTGTGGCCTTTTGGATATTATTTTTTCTTTTCATTCACATGTAAATTAGGTGGGACATGGTGATTTTTATACACATGTGGATTCTTGGATTTCTGATTTTTATGTTGCACATCCAAATTGCTTCCAAAAGACTTAGGAATTGTGGGTGAATAGGAAGAATATGGAGGGTTCATATGGATTGGTGTTTGGACATTCTTCCATTATGTGTGACTTCGCTGATCTTGATGTGTGATAGGGTAAGTGAATGGAGAGCTAGGGATGGTAGGAATGATTGATGGAGGAATATAGGGACCTAATATGGATGGAAGGGATGGATACTTTAGCTTTTGGACATAGGAACCCAAAGTGGATTTGGACGATGGTGAAGGAATATGGGTGCATTTGAATGGAGGGAGATAAGGTGTGAAAGGGATATCAACATCTTTGGAATGAGCTGCATTGTCGAGGTTCTCATCTTTAAGATTTATCTTTATACCAATAGGCTCATGAAGAACTTTCATAGGAACAACTTTGATAGGATCAACCGAGATTTGAAGGGATTTATTATCATGCAATGAATTTGGAGGAATGATGGTTGCTTGAGGTGAATATGAAGGATCATGAAAAGGATTTGATGGGATAATTTGATCTTGACAAGTATCTTTAGATGGTATAGAGAGGGTTCTTTGCTCTTGATTTTCAATATGTTCATTGTAAATGATGGAAGGTATATCTTGATCTTTCTTGGGAAGTGGAGAGGTATGTAGCTCTTGAGGTGGAGGGATATCTTCTTGGAAGAAATGAAAGGGTGCAAGGGGATCATCATAGGATTCTATGGATATGGGAACTTCATCTAATATAGGAGGAGATTGTATAAATCTTGATCTTGATCTTTATTTATATTTGTTTCTTTTCTCTTTGGATTATTCTCTTCATATGGAGACACTTCTAAGGACAAGTTAGATGTTTGGATATGTGTGGGGAATGATGAAGAATCCTTTTGAATAAGCATTGAAGAACATGATAACTTAGGGTCTAAGATCTTTGAAGAATTGAAACAATTTTCAACAAGATGTAAGTTAGCTTGGGTTTCTTTTAGAGGTAGCCCTTGAGGGTAGACATAGTCAACATGGAAAGTATCATCATTAGGCTCACTATTTGGCGGAGGAATTTTGGATAGTTGTGACACTTTTTGAGATGGATGAAGGATGAAAGGAGTAAAGGCCATAGGAGAAACCTTGATAGATAGAGGTTTGTGCATTAGATCTTTCTTGAGAGCATTATCTTTCTCTTTATTCTCTCTATTATCTTGATCAAAAATAGGGTGGTCATGAAATTTCCCTTGATCCAAGATAGGTTTGTTGTGCTTAAATGTTTCATTTCATGAAGAGGATGAAGATACAGATGACCAATCATCATAAAGAAAAGGAAAAATTGATCCTAATGATGGATTTTTAGATGATGTATCCTTTTGTTTTTCCTCTTCCTTCTTTAAGGTTGATATATCATAATTATGAGAAAGATTAGCTCCTAATTGAGCAAAAATTAAGAAATATGCTTCTTTATCCCTCTTCAAAATTAAGCACATTGTTTCCATACATATGGTATCTTGGGATGCCTCCAATATGTCATCTTCAGTTACTTCATTGTATTGAGTCCTATGGAGATTTTGATCTTGATTTTGATAATTATTCTTCACCATAGGATTGATTCGTTTCTCAAATAGATTCATCATTATAAATGTTTTTGAAGAATTTGATCTATTTGTTGCACTAGACAGAAATAAATCCAAAAAGGGTATCCAAATATGATTTAAAAATATTTCCAAAACCTCAAGAAATTCCCCCTTTTTGACCTTTTTTTGTTTGTTTCTGGGCGTCACTTTGATGTAGTTTAGGCGTGACTTTACACTTTGAAGGCAGTAACTAGAATTGTTGTACGCGACACTCTGCAGATTGCAGGTGGCATTTGCCTGCTTGTAGACGATATTTAAAAGTTTGCAGGCATCAATTTCCAATAAATTAAGCAGTATTTCAAAAGTTCTAGGCATCGTTTCACATTTAAAGACGTCACATAAAGTATTGAAGGCAGTATTTAAACTTTTGTACGCGACACTTTGCAGATCAGGTTGGTTTTTCACAGTGTTTGAGGTTTTTAAAAGATTAGGTCTGTGATCAGATATGTCAAATGGTATTCTTGCTAAAAAATGTAGATACAAACACATCACAGACATCAAGTTTGCATTATAACCCTAAAACACACTAATGTGTATGTTCTCGGTCGTTTCAACGGGTCTTGAACAAGAATAGCTTCCAAACAATCTACCTAGAGTCAGATTTGGCTCTTAAACAATGTTGGATCTAAAAGGTAGCTTTCTACTCATCAAGGTTTTATTTATCACCTCCTTTATAAACCATGAAAAGTTCTTTTACCCCCTTGCGGGCTTCCCACATGCATAAAAGTACAATTTTGCGCAATCCCGAAGGACTACTAGAGGAAGTGAAGAAACTTAAGCACAATTTAGTCACTACAACCCATTAAGGAAGAGTGCATTTGTTTATAGTGGGTTGGATAGTATCGTGGCTTGAGCGATTGTCTCCCACTTTGGGTCATTCTCGCTCACCGTCCTCGTAAGGATGTACTTGGGAGACAGGGCCTCTAAAGATCTAAATTATCTAGCATGTATAGAAAATGAGAAATTGAACTTAGTTCAACAAGTTTGGGAGTTTGATTCACTCAAAGAGTGAAGAGAATATCCATATTGGTGTTCTTTGTTCCAAACACTTCAAACACTTATGTTATTTTTCAACCTTGTAACAAAGAGGTTCTTAGAAATGAAATGCGTGGTTCAATTATCCTCCCTTTCTTTCTACCACCCCAAACTCAACATTTTTGGATTTTTGATCAACTTAAAAAAGTTGAGAGCATATACCTAATGTTTCATTTGTGATGGAAAATAATAGGGTGTCCCTAATTAGCTATATATCAATTAAATTTGCCACAATTTATGCAAAGCAAGCTTGATGAGAAAACTACCTCTTTCAAAGCTATAAAAGGCTAGGTGCTTTTTTGAGGTTTTTTTTGCTTTTTAATTTTCTCACTCACCTAGTGGCCATCATTCCCTCTCCAGCTCCACCGACAAGTTAGTAAACACAAACAAAAAAAGTGAACCAAAACAAAACAAAATTGAAATGCAATTAAGTCTTTTAAGCAAGATTTAAAAAAAAAACAACTTAAGAACTTAATGCATGAAATCAATTCAAAGATGGAATTTTTTTTTTGTAAGCACTAATAAATTTGATATAATGCTCATATAATTCTTGTTCCCTCTGTAATTTTTCCAAAATTGAAGCATTATAAAGTTCTTTGAAATACTTGTTTTGAACTCTTACCTCTTTGTTTATCCTTGTTAGCACTTTTTCTTGTAGAAACAATTTTAAAATGACAGTATAATTGTGTACTTGAATGCAGACTCCTATTTCATGCAAAAGAAAGTATAATTGATGAGGGTATTAGATAACATCTGGGGAAACTATTACCTCCTCCTTTTTTGAGATCCACTGGCTCAGGCAGGTATTACCTATGTATGATTACTGATTTACAACATCTTTTAAGTGGATTATCTTCTTACTGAAGTGTTGAAATGTCTTTTAATGGATCAAAAAGTAAATGACTATGCAAAATACTATGAATATCTTGATACAGATCTTAATGATCCACACTAGTATTTGGACAACAATAATTAGTAAGGTAATAAGGATTCTCATCCTTCTTTTTTTTAGTTCTTATGAACCTCAGGAAGGATAACCTAGTTTGATTCTCTCTCAAAGCAATCAATAGACTAAATTGGATTCCTTGAACACAATTACTTGAATAGAATGTATATTGAAATGTGAATGATTTGATAAATGAAAATACTGGTTGGACAATGATCAATTACTTAGCCAACTATAAAACTAGCGTCTTAACCTTGGGCTATGAGTCAATATCTGGTATAACTCCACAGTAAGGTGATTAAAAAAAAAAAAATGCAACAAAGATAAAATGCCTTACAGATTATCCTCTCTCTACAACTATATCATCAGATCCTCAAACTATTGCTAAGCTCTCTGGGGTCACTTCTTCATCCTCAATGATGTTCCTTATGACATCTTTTTCTATGTACTCTTCAGGCTCATAAGTATAGGGAATAGTTGTGGTTAAAAGATTCTTGGCACTTGAAATGAATCCCTCTATATCAATATACCTATACAATGCCACACCCATCCTATAATGGCTTATCCAATTGTTTACTAAATCTATGGCTCTCTTTCCAATAGTAAATTGATACACTTTGAACTGTCTGGGAGTGAATGTCCCTTTCCTGTAAGGAGCCAGATGCTCCTTATCTATCAACATAAGTTTCCATATGAACTCCATTGCTGTAATTCTAGCAGGGACATGAAATGGAAGTATGTGTGGTGGATGTGAACATCCATATACTCTAATCATAGTGAAATTCTCTTCCAAGTATAAATCTCCCCAGTTATGATCTCGAGGCCACTTGTCTACATACTCACAAGGCCTCAACAATTACAACAACTTGGCTAGTAATATAGTTTTATTTACTCCCAAACACTGCAACAATGGATAAACTATCCAGTTCTCAAATGCACAAAACTCACAATCCCTTGCAGTATAATTCCAAATTCTTATCCAAAATTGAATGAGGTTGGGATGACCCTGGTGCACTCTTTGTGGCCTTAAATTATTCAAATCCATTACAATGTAGTTATAATACATTATCAAATGCATTAGGATGGAGTAATGTAAAAACTTAGGCTCCTTCTCCTTATTTTTAATGGCCACAAACCCCTCATGCATTCTATCAATTATATACTATACATAATCATAAGTAGTGCTAGCATGAACATCCTGCAAGTCTAGGGTAATCATCAGGACATCTACAGTAATTCTCTCTGTACCCCCGTCCCTTCCTAATAATCTACAGAGTGCAAAAGCAATAAACTTGATATAATGGTTCAAATCCTTATAAGCATAAGGTGCAAGTCTTGGCATGGGGGCAATACAATTCTTGATTTGTCTGGGAATATGCCTTTGTACTAAAATTTTAACTACCATAGCTTGTTTTTCATACCTAGCTTCTAGTTTCTTCAAGTCAATCTTTGTTGACATAGGGTAGTAGAGGTTAAAGGCTTTCATAAAAGAATTCTTGTTTAAGGCCACTAATATAGTGCCATCATTCTTCTTAATTGTTTTAGTAAGCACATCATAATTATTCGCTAAAGCTAGAACCATATCAGTATCTATAAATACATCAGGCACAATTAATTTAGCTAACCCACATGTCCAAGGGTTTGACATAGGTACAAATTCATCATAATTTTTATAAAAATAATTAAAAAGAGAGTAACTTGATGAACCTGGAGTTTTGGCATCTCGGATATATGCTAGGTCATCATTCAAGATATCATCCTTCAAATTCTTGTTCTATGTCGATCCTGGTAGCAATGTCAGAAATTCATCTAAGAAATTTATTTTCCCTTTGGCCTCATCTTTCATTTCTTCACTTTTCCCACTAGTGGAGGCTACACTGACTGCTCTACTCATCCTGGCTGCTTGCTTTTATCACAACCTTTCTTACCGATATTGAAACAAATCTATCACTGGAAACCATTATTTCTGAACTACAATGCACTGAAAACAATCTAAGCTCTAAAAATCAACCAAATTCCCTTGAATTATGAATTGGAAAGCTTGATTACTTAACTTTAAAAGCTAGCAACTCTCTATTTTTGCAAACACTGATAACTTGGTAATTTCTTCGCTCTAGACTCTAAAAGCAATGTAAATGACAATGAAGCACAATATCATCTATTTATGGTAAAGAATGAGCAAAGTACGCAACTCATAATTGGGTAATCACATCACTTCTACCTTCAATTCAGCATACTGCGATATCAATGATTTCTCCTAGCTGTAGCCTCTGATTATGATAGGAAATCAAATTCAAATAAGTGCAGAATTGGTGAAAATCCTTATTTAATTTGACAAGAGGTCAATTATGTTTTGATTGGCTGATCCTCATACACCTCAGCTACCTTTCCAAGCTATCATAACTTCTCTGAATTCTCATTGGCTGATGACTTTTCAACTTTGGCACGTCAACAACTATATTAGCTTTTACCATGGCTTAACTTTGACTTTTCCTTATTAGCGACCTCGCAACTACAAAGTTTATCTCCATGTCATTGAGAAAAATCCTTAACTATGATCACTTTTTGAGACTTAGCGACAACAAAAAATATTAACTTTAGTTCTACCTTTAGTTTCCTTTTGGCGACCTCGCGACTGTGAAAAGCTAAGTCGCTGAAAGATTTCCTTTACTCTGGGTTTATTATGAGACTACATGATCATAGTTGATTTTCTTTTTATCGAACACCTTTTGCTAAGTCTCGTAATCTTTTAATATAACCATGAATTGTTCTGAGACTTCGCGACATAAGCCCTGTTTCTTAATCGTTGAATGAATTATTACTTAAATATTTTAACTAGAGACTCAACAACTACCATTGATCTTTTCCTTGTTCGGACGACTGTCTCCAAGTCTCACAATCTTTTTCTTAACTCATCTTTTATTTTGAGATCTGGCGATAACACTTCTATTCAAACAGAATTTCAACTATAGTTTATTCAGAGATAATGCGACTGTTAAAACTCCATGTCGTTAAATGATTTACTAACCGTAGAGTTTATTAGGAGAATTTTTGACTGTTGTTGGATTTAAACTGAGATGAACGGTTGTCGCTAAATCTCATGATCTTTCACTTAACTCACTATTTATTATGAGACTAGGTGACAATAGAGAAACCTTAAGATTTTAACTTAACACATACCCTGGGTTATATCTAGAGACAATGCGATTGAACAAACTCAAAGTCACAATATAAAATCATTAACCCTGTTCTCATTAAGAGATAATCCGACCACCGTTGATCTTACTTTTAAATGGATGGTTTGCGCTAAGTCTCTTAATCATTTAAGAATATTCCTTTTTATTGAGAGATAGCGCGACAAAGGCAATTTTCTGAGTCTCGTAACCATATGGAAAATTCTCTTTCTTTTATGAGACTAAGTGACTATCATATAAGCACATACATATTTTTAGGACTTAAGTGTGAAAAAGTAACATGAAAGTAGAACCCGTTTAAGAAATTTAGGGCCTTTTTGAATTTTTGCCTAGAAATGACCCAAGGGTTTAGAGTTTTAAGCATTTACAACTAGGTTTTGAGCTAAAACACAAGATGTTTTGACATTTTCAACAAGGTTAAGGACTACAATAATATTTGCAGAGATATATAAGCAATTTTGACCATGACTTCAAATTTCTGAGTATAGGAGAGACATGAAACTTCAAAATTTTACAGGGAAAACTCAAAAATAGGAAATACAACCAACAGTGGCTCTCTCTAAGGATGGCTAAACACAAGTTTATGACAAGAGTCTTAGAATCTCTGGTTGCAGACCTTTTATTTAATGCTGATTAACCTACTGCTGAAGGGAAACACATAACTGAAAGGGAAACCTACTTATATGCATATGATATTGTATCATCTTAAAATGGAAGCACTTCCATTTTTGTAGGTTTAGCACCCTCTTTTAGCACATTTTCATATTAGATTTGCATTTAGGATGCACATACACTTGATTCTGCATTTCTAGGTGAAATTAGGGTTAGGTTCCTACGGGTCCTCCTTAATCTCCCTTTATATGACTCCATATTTTTGGGTAGAACCTATGTATTGGCTCTCCTAAATCTTCATCACACTTACTCTTTGGCCTATGTGCCTTTATCTAACATCCTAGTGTGTTTTCTCACCTCCTTGGGTCTCTGGTTGACCTAGGAATCTTGCAGATTTCCCAAGGTGACCAACCTAAAACCTTAGTTCAAGGTTGAGGTTGACCCTGACCTAGGTTAGGGTCAAGGTCAAGATCATCCTTGACCTAGGTCAATGTCGAGGTCAACCTTGACCTTTTGCAGGTGATGGTCCCCGGTTTCAAATTTGGAGCCTATTGGGGTTCTAAAACTTAAAATAGGTCCCCAGGTCTGGATGCAAAAGTGTTTTCCCCCATATTTGGATTAATACACCCCCTCCTTGGTTGCTGAATGTAATTATACCATAATTCTAGGTGAGATTTGAATTTGGGTCCCTTGAATTTCCCTAGGAGGTCTATATTGAGATCTCTATATAAACACTCTCTGTTGCCTTCATTTGGACATGATGACACGACATGAGAAAGAATCATAAAATGATGTGATGCAACTATGATGTTGACATGATGATGAGGCAAGAAAGAAAGAGGATGATATAGAAGGACAAGAAATGATGATGCATTAATACTTTCAAGCACTTTTTTAGACAAGCCATTATGGATCTTCTTTGGAGCAAGAGAGACATCTTCCTTCTTTCCTTCTTCTTGGATCCACCATTTTCAACCTTCAAGAATTCAAAAGATATTATCATGGGGTAGCAATTATGGATTGTGAGTTTGATAGGAATACTTTATCCTTGGGGGCTTGGTATTCTTTCTTTATCACATTCAAATCTATGCATTGCTTTCTCATTTTCAATTTATGTTAGGGTTTTTAATCTAGAAGATTAGATATTGACATCACACATTCAAAGCTCTTTCCAAGAGAAACACACACACATAAATTATAATATATTCAGCTATTTGTGGAGGTGGAGATCACCAAAATGGGGGTTTGACTAAGGCAAAACCCTATATAGCTACCCAAAACCCCTCTTTTTCAGATATTTGCAGGTGTTGTTTTGAGAGTTATAGGTTTGGGAATAGTGGAACAGAGTGCAGATCTGAATACCCTTTTCAACAAACTCCTTGGATCCTAATTTGTTTTTTCAATCCAAGAATTTTAAGGTTGATTGTGACCTAGGGCGCAATCAGAAATTTTGGCCAATGGTGACATTGACTTGAGGGTGCAAATTGGAACTGTGTCAGAACATAAAAAGATTTATGGGTTTTATTTGTCTATGCGTTTCCATTCCAGATCCGGTCTGAGATTTTCCAGAAACTCAACACAGGCTTCAGAAAATGGCATTTTCAAATCTTCTATGATGTGAGGTAAGTATTTTACTCCATTAATATTTTCTTTCAATTTCAAGTCTATATCCATTATCAAATATACAAAACAAACAAAAATTAAATGTAAAGGGTTAAATTAGGGCATTGGTCTCTTTTATATATGAATATCTATTGTGCAAACTCTATCTAGGAGACCATCCATATTCTCTACCTTACATTTTGGTGAACCCGTGATAGGTAACTCTTTCTCTTTGGTGTTAGATTTACATTTCATATTAAGATCTTGCATGCATATAGAAGTAGGTTGTCTTTTATGCTCTTGCATTTATATTCCAAAAATACATAAAAACTATAAAATTTCTTTAAAAACACAAAAACATTTACATGCTTGTAATTTTATTGTGTGTCCAATATGTATGACTCTTGTTTTGAATACTTTGATGAAGATTTTATTATACAAGAGAATAGATCCCTTAATGAGGTACATGTAAGTGAGAATGAAAATGGTTTGAATAAGATATCCATGGACCTATTCCTATTTCATCCTCCTCCACAACTTCTCCAATTGACCTTTACTAGAGGATGTGTGCATGGTTACCTTCATGTTCCACTATTTGCAACATTGAGGCATCTAGAATGTTATTTCATAAACTTTTGATGATGGTAAAAGGATGTCCTCGAATAACTATTAAGGTTAAACCTAAAAATCCTTTAGATTTCTTTGATAACACAGATTCTGTTTCACATGCTTATCATACACGGAATAATCCTCAACCTACTGTTCCATCCTCTTTACCTCCTTCTCAACCCATGCTTCCTCAAGAACCTAGGTTACCTTCTTCCTTTAAGGAGTATGACTTAGTTGAGCAATTATGCGCTACTCCAGCCAAGATATCTTTATGGGAATTGCTTCAAACTTCTCCTACATATCACGAGGCATTACAAAAATCTTTATCTACTCTTCTGCCTCTACCTCCTAATCAAGAGAACATTAATTCATTATTGGAGTGCATGCATACTATGCCTTTTGTACCTCCGATTGTCTTCACTGATGATGATTTACCTTCTGTTGAGGTGCAGAATCAATATGATGCTCTTATGGCTTTTGTTTCTATTAATCAGAGTATCATTCATAGAAAATTAATTGACAATGGATCTGGGATTAATGTTTGTATAATGGATATGCTCAAGGCTATTAAAGCCAATCTTACAACCATTCAATTAGATAATATCCCTGTTTGTGGATTTGATAACATTACAAAGAAAACTTTGGGTATTATTACGATACCTATCAAGGTTGGTCTAGTCCTTCTTCATACACCTATTCATGTCATGCCTGGACCTCTCAATTATATAATTTTGTTAGGAAGACCTTGGTTAAATACTATGCATGCGATTCCTTCTACTCTACATCATAAAGTTAGGTTCATTTATAACAATCTGATGTATACATTACATGCAGATGATGTGCCAAATCCTTGTTTGAATGCAGAATATGCTAAGATCTCTGAACCCATACAACCAAGTAAGGAACCTGAGAAACCTCTTAAAGTTAAACAAGTTGAAGCTCCATCCTGTTCTTTAACTGAAGATGATTGGGGAACATTGTATTTTAATCCTTCTTTTATGGGAGAATACAAAGTTTCTGATTTAGAGTTCATGAAGGAAAAAAATGGGTTTGGAAAACAAGTCTTTATTCCTTCTCCATTTTTTGGGGAATTAAAAAGTAACTTTGTTGCTGCTTCCCTTGAAGAAATAGTTGATATAATAAAACCAAATTTTTATGACATTGTGACATATGCCACTACTTTAACTGAATCTGATATGGCCGATAGATATGGATATGGTTATCATTTACTTATAAAATTAGGATTCAATGGGAAAGGATGTGGAAAATATGAGCAAGGTATACAAGTGCCCTTGGACAATGAAGTTTATGATTATACTTATGGGCTAGGATTCAATCCTTATAAGAAACCATCCCTTTTCCTCTTAATGTTAATCATATCTGTGGTGGACACTTAAAATTCATTAATCCACTTCTCCTTGACATGGATTAAAAACCTAGTTTGGATATTTTTCTTGAGGATGAAGCCCTAGCTAATTTTTTAGGAGCTTATCAAGATTTACCTACATTTCATCATAAAAGAAGAAAGCCTTACTGTCTGAATAATGAAGCCTATTTTGGAGAACATGATGAACAAGATATTTCTCCTTTACCAATGGACTCTCTCATACAAAGTAATTTATTAATAACTGAGACTACGAAAGTTCCAATGGATGAGAATGACTATGAGAAAACAATCAAAGTGGGAAAATGTTTGAACCAAGATGAACATGATCAATTGGTTTCCCTTTTGCTTGAATAGAAGGATATATTTGCTTGGAAATATTCGGATATGCCAGGTATTGATCCTAAGATTGTTACTCACAATATTGTTCTTAAACCTAATGTCAAACCTGTGAAACAAAAAATCTGAAAGATGAATCTGGGCATTGCTTTGTTAGTTAAAACTGAAATTGAAAAGTTATTAGGTGTTGGGTTTATCCATTCTGTCATTTATTCTGAATGGATTTCTAATATTGTGGTTGTTTGTAAAGGAGATAATAAGACAAGGATGTGCACTGATTTTAGAGATTTAAATAAATCATCCTTAAAAGATGATTTTCCCCTACCCAATATTGATATGATTGTGGATTTGACAGCAGGTCATGCTTTATTATCTTTTATGGATGGATTTTTAGGTTATAATCAAATATTTATTCCTATTGAAGATCAACTTAAAACTACATTTATCACACCTTGGGGAACATTCTATTGGGTCATGATGCCTTTTGGATTAAGAAATGTGGGAGCAACCTATCAATGTGCTATGACCTTGATTTTACATGATTACATCCATAAGATTCTAGAAGATTATGTAGATGACATCTTGGCAAAATCTATACAAAGAAAGGACCGTGTGTTTATTTTAAGAAAAATATTTGAAAGGATTAGGAGTTATAATATGAGATTAAATCCTAAGAAATATGCTTTTGGAGTTGATTTTGGTAAATTATTAGGATTTATAATCTCTAAGTGAGGCATTGAGGTTGATATTGAAAAGATTGAGGCTATCGTTAACATGCCTCCTCCTAAGAATATTTCTCAATTACGTAGTTTACAAGGAAAAATACAATCTATTTGTCACTTTGTTTCTAACTTAGCTGATAGAACTGTTCCTTTCACCTCCTTTCTTAGAAAAGATACCACTTTTTCTTGGAACCAAGAATGTAAACAATCATTTGAGCAATTTAAGGAGTATCTTGCTAATCCTCCTATTTTGCAACCTGCTCAATTCAATAAACCCTTCTATCTATATACTTCCGCCACCTCCCATGTTGTGAGTGCATTATTGGCTCAACATGATAGCGAAGGTAAGGAAAGACCGGTATACTACGTCAGTCAGACTTTACTTGAATCTGAAAAAAGATATACCGATTTAGAAAGACAATTATTGGCTTTAGTTTATGCTTGTCAAAAACTTAGGCAGTATCTATTGAATGTTGAGGTTAATGTGATTATTAAATTTGATCCTCTCATACACCTTTTCTCAAAAAATGATCTCTCTGGTTGTCTAGCTAAATGGGTGATGTTACTTACAAAATTTGATCTTAATTTCATTTCTCAAAATTCAATTAAAGAACAAGCTTTAACTGATTATCTAGCTGAAGCTCCTTGTCCTCATTCTCATACGAACATTGCCTCAATAGAATTCCCTGATGAGAATATTTTAGCTATTAAGCAAGAAGATGTTTGGGAATTATATTTTGATGGTTCTAGATGTAAAACAAGTTCTGGTGTAGGCATCATCTTGGTCCCTCCTACAAATAAACCAATCCCTGTCATATAAATTGACCTTTCCTTGTACTAATAATATTGTAGAATATGAAGCTCTTATAGTTGGCTTATGGGCAGCTTCATCCCTTCATATTAAAAACTTAGAAATATACAGTGATTCACAATTAATTGTTGAACAAATCAAAGGGGGTTATCAGACTAAGAATGATAAAATTTCACAATATAAAGAATTGGCTCTTGATATCCTTTCACAATTTTCTTCTAATATGATTCAGACTTTACCTAGGAAAGATAATAGACACGCAGACGCCATGGAAAGAAAAACTTCCTTGGTGTTTCTTGAGAATAATGTTGAAGACTTTTAATTTACTATACACACTCTTAAAAAACCTGCAATTTCTAATAAGGTTAATGCTGATTTTTGCAACTTGCAATTGGATGAATGGTATTCACATATCTTTCACTTTTTGAAAGACAATACATTTCCTGAATCAACAACAAGGAACATGTGTAACCCTATTAAGAAGCTTGTAGCATGATATATAATTTTGGGCAATACCCTTTACAAACATTCTTATAATGGTTTTCTATTAAGATGTCTTGGTAGAACCAAAGTCTCGATAGCTTTAGTAGAAGCTCATTCTGGTTCTTGTGGAGGACATTTTGGTGGGAAATCTTTAATTAATAAACTTCTTAGAATGGGATATTATTAGCAAACAATGGAACAAGATTCCTTTACATTTGTTAAGAAGTGTCCTCAGTGTCAGAAACATGGTAATTTAATTCATGCTCCTGCTCGTGAGCTTCATAATCAAGTTGCTTCGTGGCCTTTTAGCATTTGGGGATTTTATCTTATTGGAAAAATTTCACCAGCTTCTTCTCAAGGCCATACATACATTCTCATAGCTACATATTACTTTACAAAGTGGGTAGAGGCTATTCCTCTCTACTCTAATACTGTGGATGTTATTTGTGATTTTATTCTTAATCATATTATAGCACGATTTGGTATTCCTTCAATGATAGTTTTCGATAATGGCACTTCTTTCAAAAATAAAGAAGTCACGAAATTCTTAGCGAAATATCATATTCAACACAGATTTTCTACTCCCTACTATCCTCGATCTAATGGTCAAGTTGAAGCATTGAACAAAGTTATTGAATAAATCCTAAGGAAAATGGTCAATAAGCATGTGAAAGATTGACATACTCAACTTACTTATGCTTTATGGTCTTATAGGACTAGTGTCCGCATTGCCATAGATACTTCTCCTTATAATCTTGTTTATGGTACTGATGCTATTATGCTACTAGAATTAGAAATACCTTCTTTACGTGTTTCATTCCATGGGATAATTGATAAAGATACCTTCCGGGAACAATGATTACAAGAATTAGAGATGTTGGATGAACAACCAATAAATTCTTTGGAGCATATTAAGGCTTATCATAAATCACTTCAAAAATAGTACAATCATAAGGTGATTGAACGGTCATTTTTGGTAGGTGATTTAGTCTTATATGAAAATAAGAGGAATGTGAATGCTTTACCTGGTGAAAAGGGAAATTTAGCCCTAATTGGCTTGGACCTTTTGTGGTTATTGAGGATTTTACTTCATGTGCTTATAAGATTGCTGATATGAATGGTGTTCCCCTTAAGGAACCTATTAATATTATGCATCTCAAACGTTATTACCCCTAATACATCAACTTTTCTTCATGTATTTATGTATTCCCTATATAATAGTTATGTCTATTTTGTAGGTTATATGATTTGAATACATTTATACATTAATTTCATTTCTTTCTTTATGTTAAGTTTTTTATGTATTGATGAAAAGAACAAGTAATCAATCATAGAATTAATTGATCAAGAAAAATGTTCATATATAAATATTCATGATTTTGGTACATATATGGAACATATGCCATGGCTATCAATCTCTATCTCTATGCTTTGAGGGTCGGTAGCTCCCAGCTCTTTCTTCTTTGTGGTGTGATGCTAAATATCTTGATACGATAGTTCGTGTGTGACTCCTCGATATTCTCATCTCATAGTTGCGCTCCTGAGCTCTCTGTAGGTCAGCCATCAATATCTCTTCCCTTTCTTTGCCTAACCTCAACTCTCAGTGGACGCATGCAAAAATATCTGCATGTCGGCCAGGATCTCTCTACCCAATAAGGGACTCTCACTCGCTAGCTGGTAGTCAGTAGGATAAACATGTATCCTTTAGAACCTCGGATACAAAGCTCCTCCACTCTGTTACGCTAGCTGCAAAATTCAAACATATCTATCTTTTAGTACTTCTAGTAAAACATTTACTTAAAATACTTTAATCAAGTACATAAATCATACTTAGATCTCCCTCCTGAGTATCATCAAAGGATCTAGATGGTGTGGGCATGGAGTGACTACCCTCTCCTCGCTTGCTATGTCTAGGTCTAGGTGGTGGTGTCTCTATATGTGTACGAGGAGGTCATTGTGATCTCAAGGGTAAAACATGGATTGCTTGATCATCTGCATCTGTACTACCACCTGGGGGTATATCCTCTCCTCTCTCGTATGCTCCCTCATCGTATCTCTCCTCTGCTCTCTCCTCCTCTATGAGATCTCCCTCAGGAATGGGCTCCTCCTTATCTCTATGATCCTCCTCCTCCTCTGGCGTATCACCACCCCAGTGCATCCTCTCTGAAATACCTAGATCACCTATAGGGTAGTCATCAGGGAAGATGGGATGGGTCCCCTATAGACTCTAGTATCTGATATACTCTCTACTCACCCCTAGATGGGATACAGTATGATCCACCTCTATATCCTATCTCATCTGTATCACTATCTACAATATTTGCTAATGTAGGTCTGCGTATGGCATTGGGTCTCTGGTAATATCTCGTCGGATATCTGTACCAAGGTACTGTCCTAGGGACTCCCTGTGTCAAACCAAACTATTTCATAACTCTATCATAATAATATAGCATCACTGCATGATTAGTAGGACCCTCTATCAGCTTGCACTACTGGGAATTTCTCAACTGGTGTCAAGTATCTGGCCATCCTATAATATGATAGTATGGTCTCCATATCACATCCAGACCTGGTATACGGTCAAAGCGTACCCTCCAAAAGAGGATATCTCCATACTTCCAGACATCTCCTAGAGGATATGCAAAGGCTCTTGGTGTGCTCGTATCTACCATCACTAGAACACCCTATGGTCGAGTACATGCATAATACTCAAACATCGAAACCTGTAACAACATGCCTACCGTAAGACTCTCCCGCTAAAATCTCACTAATTGACTCAACTCATGGTAAAGATGGGATAACATGCTACGGCCCCATGAGAAAACAATCTTGTCACTCTCCATCCTGCGCATGATATCGGTGAATGGTTCTAAGAAAACTACACCCTTTGTGTTGGGTATTACAACCAAAGAGAGTATACATAACATCACTCTCTGTACCAAGGGTGTCAGACCTGCTAGTATGGCTGATAGAGTGATCTGATTTGATCGGGTTCTCATCTATGGTACTGGTTCAGAGCACCCTAGGGTTTTTTTCTCCAAGCCCTAGTAATGGTCAGAGTGATCATGGAGCAGATCATGGTTTTCCAAAACCCTAACAGCTTCTTAACTCCTAGCGCAAAAGTAGGAGTGAAAATCAAAAAGGCCTACGAAGTTACGGTGACTGTCTAGCGGGAACCGGTTGTGCTATGATTATTGCATAGTTGTAAGGAGTGAATCAGTTATGTTATGCTTATCGCACAGTTGCAAGGAGTTGGGCAGTTAAATTGAAGCTATCGCGATAATGCGATGATAGTGCATTGCACAGTCAGAAGGAAACTGGCGGTTAACAGGAAACGGCTGCGACAAGGCGATAACAGTGAATCGCGAAGTCGGCGGTTTAACGGCGGTTAGTGGCAAATGTGTGCGATGGTGCAATGACAGTGTATCGCACAGTCAGAATGAATTTGGCGGTTAGTGGAAGACAGCTGTGACAAGGCGATGACAACGTATCGCACAGTCGGAAGGGTATCAACGGTCAATGAAAAACAGCTGCGAGGATGCGATAAACAATGCATCACACAGTTGCAGGATAACTGGCAGCTCAGTGACAAGCGTTGCGAGAGCGCGACAATCATGTATCGCCAAGTCATAGAACAAACGACAGCTCAGTTGTAAGTGTTGTGAGTGCGCGACGACAATGAATCGCAAGGTCACAGGGTTAAGGCATGCATAGTTGTTATGACTTGCGACTATGCGATTAAACATCCGGAGTAAGGTAAGCATCTGATCGAGTTGAGAAAGAGCTGCGATACCGTGACAAGATGGAAGTTGAAAAGTCATATACGAAAAAAATGAAAGAGAATGACACGGAGGAAAAGGATGTCCACGTCGACAACCATGTAGAGGATGATATTGATGACAGTTACAGGAGGAAGATGAAGAGCCAAGGCAGTTAGAATCCTCAGGCAGATAGGTAACCTAGAAATGGTTACGAATCAAGAACAGGCCGAGATATAAAATGAAGGAAAGAACCATTTTGGAAGAGGTTGGAGAAGTTAGAGACTGAGGAGGCTAGCATATAAGATTTGAGTTTACATTGTAATTTTCTGGTTTTCAATAAAGAATAGTTTCCTGTGTTTTCTGTGTGTGCTTCTATTGTGTGCAGACTTCTGTAGAGTAGGATTTTGAATTCAATCAAGTCTCATGGATGATTTTTGACTCTTATAATCCATCATATGGAGTGTGACCATCAAGAAGCATCCGTCATGTATTTTTATTCTATTTTTGTGTTTGGGATTGAGAATAGGCTAATTAGAATTGTAAACAAGTCCTAGGCGAGATAAATGGTCCAGCTAGGGAACTTGTAGGAGAGAGAGATAGAAGGAGAAGGTTCATGAATGACTTTATTCAGTCATGGAGAGGAAGATAAGGTAGAGAGTGAAGCATTTCGGTGGGTAGGAAACCTAGGAGAGAGGGAGTATAGAAATCCTTCCAGTTAGGGTCTGTGAGTAACCCTAAGTGACTCGAGTGGGAGTCTAGAGGATCCTGAAGTGAATAGGGTCCAAAGTGAGATTCCTAAGAGGGAGTAGGAATCTAGAAGAGAAAGGTGACCTCCCCATCATGTACTCATCCCAAACAATAATCTCCATCTAAAAACACCTTGGGAGGACCCCGCTATACTCTCAGTCTAACAGGTTCACCTCAGACTGGAAGTCGTAGGATCCTGTACACATCCTCCAATGTGATCATGATCTATCTTAATGGAAGATGGAAGGAACAAGTGTCCTCATCCCACCTCTCTATCATGGATCGATGGAACCTCATCTATGGTAGGATTTATATCTAGTACAATCCCACATCTCTCAACAATTGTATATCCTCCTATCGTAGCTCAGACAAGTTCTCTTTGATAGTTAATAGAACCCCTCCAAAGGGATGCTCTCAAAGATGGAAAAGATCTTGTTATCACAAACAACATCATATCAGTCATCTATCATCAAATAACTGCAATTCTCACTTGACCTAGTCAAGGTCGACATTTTTGGGTCAGGGTCGACCTTTTTGGGTCAAGGTTGACCTTTCTGGGTTAGGGTCGACATTATCCCCAAAAAGGACTGGACCTTCCCAGTTATGGTTTACCTGCAAAGGTCAGGGTCAAGATAACTGGGTTAGGGTTGACCTTCCCTATAAAAATAGGATTTTCTCAATTAAAACATCAAAACAAGGCACCTACCTCAGGCAGTGGCTGTCCATTGTCCAGGCACTTTCTCAGGACCTCCACGCGACTCGCTCAAAGTTTTTCTCTCTTTGGCATCTTGCTCCTCAATTCCAAGCTCTAAAAATTGTAAGAATGAGAATGTAAGTTCTCTTCATCTTATTTATAGCTTCAAATTAGGGTTTTAATAGGGTTTTATTAGGGTTTCATTTGAATTTACTTAGGTCAAATTCAAATTTCCTTTTACATGCATTTAGATAGGCATTCACTCTTTTCATCATAACTTGAGTTTGGTAGCTCTATTTTCAATGCCACCAATGGCGTTCTAATTTTGATTCAGATACCTAACCTCCTAAATTGGTTTAGGAAGATATTTAATCATTATAAATTGTTTATGAAAGAACTTTTAAAAAAATTACATATCCAATGTATAGATCTAACTTTATCACCCTGTTTCACCTTTCAGAATTAGTAAGCTGAAACAGGGGGCATAAGGGGCTCTATGCATTTCTAAAAAAAATATTAGTAAGTCTTAGGTTCTCTATGGATTTTCATTAACCATGTGTTGTAGGTTGCAGATACTAACAGTTTCTTGTAGGATCTCCACATTGAGGACTTGGCTATATCCTTTATACTTTACAATGTTTTCTTACTTTAGCTTGCATATATTCACGTAGTGTCATACCTAAGTTGAAGTGGGGGCTAAATGTATCATCTTAAAATGGAAGCACTTCCATTTTTGTAGGTTTAGCACCCTCTTTTAGCACATTTTCATATTAGATTTGCATTTAGGATGCACATACACTTACTTTTGCATTTCTAGGTGAAATTAGGGTTAGGGTCCTTCGGGTCCTCCTTAATCTCCCTTTCTATGACTCCATATATTCATCACACTTACTCTTTGGCCTTTGTGCCTTTATCTAACATCCTGGTGTGTTTTCTCACCTCCCTGGGTCCCCAGTTGATCTAGGAATCTTGCAGATTTCCCAAGGTGACCAGCTTGAAACCTCAGTTAAGGGTTGAGGTCGACCCTCACCTAGGTCAGGGTCATGGTCGAACTTGACCTAGTTCAAGGTTGAGGTCTTCCTTGACCTAGGTCAAGGTTGAGGTCAACCTTGACCTCTGTCAGGTGATGGTCCCCGCTTTTAAATCTGGAGCCTATCAGGGTTCTAAAACTTAAAATAGGTCCCCGGGTCTGGATGCAGAAGTGTTTTCCTTGATATTCAGATTAATACACCCCCTCCTTGGTTGGTGATTGTAATTGGACCATAATTCTAGGTGAAATTTGAATTTGGGTCCCTTGCAATTCCCTAGGAGGTCTATATTGAGATCTCTATATAAACACTCTCTTTTGCCTTCATTTGGACATGATGACACGACATGAAAAAGAATCATAAGATGATGTGGTGAAATAATGATGTTGACATTATGATGAGGCAAGAAAGTAAGAGGATGATATAGAAGGACAAGACATGATGATGCATTAATACATTCAAGCACTTTTGTAGACAAGCCATTGTGGATCTTCTTTGGAGCAAGAGAGACATCTTCCTTCTTTCCTTCTTCTTGGATCCACCATTTTCAACCTTCAAGCATTCAAAAGATATTATCATGGGGTAGAATTATGGATTGTGAGTTTGATAGGAATAATTTAGCCTTGGGGGCTTGGTATGCTTTCTTTATCACATTCAAATCTATGCATTACTTTCTCATTTTCAATTCATGTTAGGATTTTTAATCGAGAAGATTAGATCTTGACATCACACATTCAAAGCTCTTTCCAAGAGTAACACACACACATACATTCTACTATATTCGGCTATTCATGGAGGTGGAGATCACCAAAATGGGGGTTTGACAAAGGAAAAATCCTATATAGACACCCTAAAACCCCTCTTTTTAAGATATTTACAGGTGTTGTTTCGGGAGTTATAGGTTTGGGAATAGTGGAACAGAGTGTAGATCTGGATACCCTTTTTAGAAAAATCCTGGGATCCAAAAATATAATTTCAATCCAAGACTTTTTAGGTCGATTGTGACCTAGGGCGCAATCGGAAATTTTGGCCAATGGTGACATTGACTTGAGGGTGCGAATCAAAACTGTGTTAGAATGGAAAAGATTTCTGGGTTTTGTTCATCTCTGCATTTCCATTCCAGATCCGGTCTGATATTTTCTAGAAACTCAACATAGGCTTCAAAAAATGGCATTTTCAGATCTTCTATGATGTGAGGTAAGTATTTTACTCCATTAATCTTTGCTTTCAATTTCAAGTCTATATCCATTATCAAATATACAAAACAAACAAAAATTAAATGTGAAGTGTTAAATTAGGGCATTGGTCTCTTTTATATATGAATATCTATTGTGAAAACTCTATCTAGGAGACCATCCACATTTTCTACCTTATACATACATACTTGTGCATAAAAACTTGATTTTTCAATTGAAAAGGGGCATCAAAAATTGCCCATGCACAGGCAAATCCAATTCTTCTCCGTTCATATTCTTTAGAAGATAAGAATCTTTGCCAAAGTTCTAAAAAATGACAAAAGGTCCAAGCCATAATGACTCAAACTTCTTGTGCTTTCCTTTATCTTCTGCTCTCACATTCCACTACAAAACAAGATCATCTGGTTGGAATTTTCTGCTACTAGCCCTTTTGTCAAACATATATTTCATTTTTTTCTGTAACTTTATGTTCTCCTTTTGGCTATCCTTTCTAATTTCATCCAACTCTGTCAACTGCATCACTCTATCTTGCATGCTGTCAAAAATCTCTAATTATTCTTCTTGTATAAACTGGTGTACTGGTAACAAATTATTAACAGCCAGTCTTGATTTCATACCATATACAAGTTCAAATGGTGATTTTCTTGTTGCCTTTTTAGCTGCTATCCTGTCAGCCCATAGTGCCAATTTCAATTTTGTATGCCATGCTCTCTTGTTCTTCTCAAGAGCCTTCTTCAAGATCTTCAATATACTTTTGTTACTAGATTCAACTTGCCCATTTTCTTAAGGGAAGTATGGGGATGAATATGACATTACTATCCCATACTTCTCACAAAAATATTTATCTCATCTGACCCAAAACACATGGCATTGTCCATTACTAACTTTACAGGCACACCAAATCTGGTTAATATATTTTCCATCTTGAATTCAGTAACAACCTTACTTGCTACCCTTTTGTGGGGACAAATTCAATCCATTTTGTAAAGTAATATGTGGCTACAAGTATCCAACTGTGTCCACCACTAGATTTTTATGAAAGTTCACCTATAAAATCAATTCCCCACATAGCAAAAGGGGCTTCTGCACTTCTAGGATTTAGTAACAGAGCTCCTGAAAACTTTAACTTATTTGTGAACCTTTCACATGGCTTACTTCTCCTAACATATGCATGGGTATCTTTAAATAGGTTGGGCCAAAAATAACCAGCCCTTAGGATCTTGTGGGCAGTAATCTTGGCATAAAAATGGCCTCCACAGACCCCAACATGCATTTCGTTTAATATTTTCTCAGATTGGCTTTGATCTAGACATATAAATAATACACCATTCCTATCTTTCCAGTATAAATCTCCTTGTACTAAGGTATAACTTTGAGCCTGTAATCTAAGAATTCTCTTTTGATTATCTGTCATAACATTAGGACACTTGGCATTTTTTTAAGAAAAATACAATATCAGTATAAAATGGTTGTTTCTCTATACTTGTAATTGTCTAATCATGTATTTATGTATTATTTACTTTTACTAAATCCAAGTTCTCCTCTATCATGAGCTTTGCCAAACCTTGACCTCTTACCAATTTTGTAATGTGGATTTATAGGTTGAATTCCTGAATTTGGTTGATCCACTTACATCTCTTTCTAGTTACTTATGATTGGGTAAGAATGTCCTTCACTGCTGCATGAGGTACATATGCCAACACCTTAGCACAAACTAAGTATGGTCTAAAATATTTTACAACCTTTACCAGGGCATATGCTTGCTTTTCCATCATCTCATAATTCAGTTCTACAGCTTGAAGGGATTTGCTAAAAAAGGCTATTGGATGTTCAAACCCCTCATCATCTTTTTGTAATAGAACAACAACAATAGTGTGAAAAGATGCAAAGGAAAATAAAGAAAAGGGCTTACTGTAGTCTGGTGATTTCAAAATAGGTGCTTCTTGTACTGCCTTCTTTATTCTATCATATGCTTTTTGAGCTTCCTCATTCCAATGAAATTTTGCATCTTTCTTTAGCAACTTGATAATTGGTTTGACAACCTCTGTAAAGTTAGCTATGAATCTTTTGACAAAGTTTATCTTTCCTAAGAAATATTGTACTCCTTTTATATTTTTTGGAGCAGTGACCTTTTGGATAGCTTCTATTCTCTCGGGGTCTATCCTGACTCCATCCTTGGACACTATATGTCCTAGTAACTTTCCTTCTGTAACTTCAAAATGACATTTCCTAGGTTTTAGTGAAACATGATACTCTAAAGCCTTATTAAAAATTTTCTCTAGGTACTCACAGTGATCCCCTACTTTTTTAGAATATGCAGTCAAGTCATCTAATAAATAATCATGAATAGATCAATAAATTCTTTAAATGCCACATCCATGGCTCTCTGGAAATTTTCTCCTACATTTATTAATATAAAGGGCATTCTGACATAGACACAGGCTCCCCATGGAGTAGTAAAAGCAGTCTTGAATTTCTCTGATTCTTTCACAAGTACCTGCTTGTAGCCTGAGAATCCATCCATCATTGATAACAACTCACAACCAGTTACCTTATGCGACATTGCTTCCATATTTGGCAAAGAATAGTTATCTTTTAAGGAAGCAATATTCAAGTTTCTAAAATATACACACAGTCTTATGTCACCATTCTTCTTTCTTACTGGTACTAGGTTTGAGACCCAAGTTGAGTGTCTAATTGGCTGAATGATTCTAGCATCTTTTAACTTCATCAACTGTTGTTGCATCTTAGGAGCCAACAAAGGATTAATAGGTCTCTGCTTTTGTCTGAATGATTTCATATAAGTTTTGAGTGGGATTTCATGTTGGAAATGATCCTCTCTATAAGCCTTAAGATCTTCATATGACCAAGAAAAAACATGCTTGTGTTTTCTTAGTAGTTTTATCAGGTTGGTTCTAACATGAGAGTCTAGTCCTTTTCCAATGTAAACTATTTGAGGAGTGGTCTTTGAACCCAAATTTATTTCTTCTAAATCCTCAATTTTGGCATTGCTTATTCCTGATGTTTGTTCACTTTGATTAGTAAACAATGCCTCTAGTTCTACCAGTCCCTTAGGAATCTGGTTAGAACTAAGTTGGACAACCCCATCCCCCAGTATACACTCCTTACCATTAATGAACTCAAGCATATTATTGCAATCTATATGCTGATCCTCATAATGGTCAAGGCACTAAAGAAATCTAAGAATATCTTGGTCATCCTCAAACACTTGCCAGTTGTAAATGTTGTCTGGGAAAACTGGTCTTCTTTTGAATTCCATAATTGATACCCCATTTAAGGTCATGTCATCAGTTTTCAGGGCAACATTAGCTAAGAAAACTGCCATTATGTTTCTAGACCCTTCTATCCAGTTTATATTAAAGGCATCAAAGAATTCTATTTGATCCCAAATAGCATGTCTATACATTTTCAAGCTGTCATTATTTATAGTATATTTGGATCTTTCCTAGGCTACTACTAATTTAGAGTCACCATAGACTTTTAAACATTTTATACCATGTTTAGTAGCAATTACTAGCCCTAGAAACAAAGCTTTATAGTCTGCTGTATTATTTGTACATTGAAAAGATAGCAGAAAAGAATATTTGAAAGTGGTACCTGATGGAGATATAAATAGAACTCCAACTCCTGATCCCTCTTTTGAATAGGCTCCATCAAAGTACATTTGCCACAAACCATCATTTTATATAGATAAATCCTTCACTAAAGGATCAATATTTTCACACTAGTGATGACTCCTTTTGATTCTGAAATCATCCATGTCAATGTCAAAAAAATAATTTATATCTGCATCCTCAAGCAATTCTATCATGTGAGGTGTTCTTCCCTCTCTAGATATCTTTACATTATTTCCAGCTATATTGAAAGTGTCATAAGATAGGTCACACTGTATACTGCCACCCATTGAAGCACTCCATTTTATAGATAACAACATGCCATAGTGTGGTGGTATGTCAACCACTAGCACACTCATTTAACACCGTATCTAGACACATGGATAATTTATAGGGTAGGGCTTCAATAGTCTTAAAAATAGGAATTTACCTTGAGTCCATGGCTTGACATCTCCCATGAGGAGTGTCCACTTGTAAACCCATGGATCTCATAATCTCTGCAGGCATTACTGTATTTGATACTCCTGAATCTATCATACATTTTTTTAGCATCTTTCCATTTATAACCAATATTAAGAAAAAGGGGTAAAAAACCCCCGCACAAGTGTTTGTGTTCAACTAAATCTAAAGGATCTCAGAGATCATCCCCTCAGGATCTTCCATTTTTTGTTGGATTTCTTTTCAATATGCTCTATTTTTTGAGGTTTTATCAATGACACATTATTCAAGACTGACCGAACTTTATCTTTATGTTCTTTTATTCTCATCATCTCAAGGAATGGGACCTTCACTTTCATCTAAGATAAGCACCATCCCATATCTACTGGAATATATTTTACATTAGTGGTTTTAGGATTTTCTACAATAATATTATTTTCTTCTATTTGGATATTCACAAAAGTTTCTTCCCTCCTAGATTTCTTATTTTCCACTTTAGGGGAAGAAGAACTTACCTCTGGCTCTTTAGCCTTTTCCACATGTACATCTTTTTTCTCATTAGCTTTGTTTACTATCTTGACCTTAGGTATATTTTCATTTTCCCCAGGTTCATCCTTTTTAGGTACATATTTGGCATCTATTTTGTTTTCTTTTATAAAGATGCCCGATGGTTGACTACCAACATTACCCACAACTCTGTTTCTCAGGTGATAGTTGTTCCTAGCTTTGTTCACAAAGTCAATAATGATTCTATATTTTTCCTCACCAGAGGATTTTCCCACTACTCAAGATTCCTGACTATTTTGGGCATAACACCTTATGTGGTCATCCCTTTCTTCTTCCTCACTATCTGACAAGACTTGCTACTGATGAGCTTCAACATTTCCCTGCAAGCCATATATGTCACAATTCTCAATTTCTTCATCAGAATCCATATTATGACAAGAATATGCATTATTCATATTATAATCACATGGATCATCTTCATCCCTATCTTTCTCTTCACTTGATTTTAAATCTAAAGAGACAACACAAATTTCAGGATTGTGTGGTGCCTCACAGGCCTCACACTAGAAGTCATCATTACACATATGAATAGCATTTTTATGCAAAGGATCAGGGGTCCTATTCTTAGTTTTCTCTTTTCTAGGTGGAGAAATAGGCTTACCATCCTTAAATTGGGTACCATAGGGGTAGTTTTGCATCCTATTTTGTGGATTTTAAGTATTATTATAGGATGCCTTTTTGTTTTGTGGAGCCCTATACTCTATGTACTCAGGTTCCTTTTGATTGTTTCTATTAAAGTGTGGATCCTCTCTTTTACCCAACTTCCCTGATATCCTTCTATTCATTTCTATGTTCATAGCCATTTTATAGGCTTCTGTTAAAGTCCTAGAATTTTTAACCCTTAATGCATAGCCCATTTTTGAATCAAAGGCATTAAGATAGGTAGCCAGACATACCTTCTAATCCAGCTTCATCTTTTGGAATAGCTTATGCATAGCTCACTGAAATCTTGTATTGAACTCTGTTACTTCTTCATTTGAGTTCTTTCTTATGTTGTTAAAATCATTAAGCAAAAACCCCTCATTAGTCTTGTCACCATATTGATCCTTTAAAAGATCAATCAGTTCATCCATCATTCCTACAGAACCATGAGATAAGCTCCTAAACCATTCCCTAGAATCTTCTACTAGAGATTGAACAAATAGATTCATAAGAACATCTTCATGATTGATATTTAAATCATGTATAACATCAAAGAATTTTCTTAAATGTTATTCACAGGTGACAACATTATTACTTGAAAATTTTGGGAGCTTTTCTCCCATATCCTCTGGTATCATACTAGGATAGCTTGGAATTCCAAAGAAAAAAAATTGCTTATACCTTTCTGCAGGAAGAGGCCTTCTTTGAAATTTGTCATTCTCTTTGGGAGCAAAGAATTTTCTATGGTCTTTAAAAGAAGAAGCTTTATTTTTTGATGTTGTAGGGTGCTCTATATCAGCAAAATAAATTGTAGTTGACTGCAAGAAGTCAATTTTTCTTTTTGTTTCAATGGTAGCAAATTCTGCTTCAGCTTTTTCCAATATCTTAGCCATAGTTTCTTTTTCTTTTCTAAATTTTTCAAGGTCAATGTCTAATTTGGACATTTGCTCTGTCAGGTTCTTTTGAGCTTTAGGCTTCTCAACTTCTGTTTCTGCAACTTTACTCTTTCCTTTTTCTTTGATGTCTTGAGAACCTAACTTTTGGTGGGTGTTGGGAATATCTTAGTCTCTTAAAGATCTCTCAATATTTCTTGCAGCTTGATGTATTAAGGTTCTTTTCCTATTCTTATCAACATCTTTCTGCTCATGTTTTTTACTTGATCACAGAGATTTCACTTTTAGAGTCGCCACCCAGAATTGGGAAATACTAAATACTATTAGAATGACTTAGGCAACTTTTAACTATAAATTTGATTTATCTTTTGAAACTAGAGATTCTAAATACTTCAAATCAAGACTTTACAATCTCTATCCCCAATAGAGTCACCAATTTTTTAGGTGGCTCAGATGGGTCAACTCAATCTCTAGTTTTGAAAAATTTGAAGGATACTACACCAGAGAATCTAGGATACAAAAATCTTTTTTATATTCCCCAATGGAGTCACCGATTTGTTACCACTTTTTATTACAGAAACAATTTTAAAATGATAGTATAATTGTGTACTTTAATGCAAACTACTATTTCATGCAAAAGAAAGGCTAATTGATGAGGGTATTAGATAAAATCTGGGGAAACTATTACCTCCTTTTTTGAGATCCACTGGCTCAGGCAGGTATTACCTATGTATGACTATTGATTTACAATATATTTTAAGTGGATTATATTCTTATTGAAATGATAAAATGTCTTTTAATGGATCAACAAGTAAATGACTATGCAAAAGACTATGAATATCCTGATACAGAGCTTAACAATATACACTAGTATTTGGACAACAACAATTAGTAAGGTAATAAGGATTCTCATCCTTCTTTCTTTTTAAAGTTCTTATGAACCTCAAGAAGGATAACCTAGTTTGATTCTCTCTCAAAGGAATCAATAGACTGAATTGTATTCCTTGAACACAATTACTTGAATAGAATGTATATTGAAATGTGAATGATTTGATAAATGAAAATACTGGTTGGATAATGATCAATTACTTAGCCAACTATAAAACCACTATCTAAACCTTGGGCTATGAGTCAATATCTGGTATAACTCCACAGTAAGGTGATTAACAAAAAACATATGCAACAAAGATAAAATGCCTTACAGATTATCCTCTCTCTACAACTATATCATTAGATCCTCAAACTATTGCTAAGCTCTCTGGGGTCACTTCTTCATCCTCAATGATGTTCCTTATGACATCTTCTTCTATGCACTCTTCATGCTCATAAGTATAGGGAATATTTGTGGTTAAAAGATTCTTGGCACTTGCAATGAATCCCTCTATATCAATATACCTATACAATTCCACACCCATCCTATAATGGCTTATCCAATTGTTTACTAAATCTATGGCTCTCTTTCCAATAGTAAATTGATACACTTTGAACTATCTGGGAGTGAATGTCCCTTTCCTGTAAGGAGCCAGATGCTCCTTATCTATCAACATAAGTTTCCATATGAACTCCATTGCTGCAATTCTGGCAGGGACATGAAATGGAAGTATGTGTGGTGGATGTGAACATGCATATACTCTAATCATAGTGAAATTCTCTTCCAATTAGAAATATCCCCAATTATGATCTCTAGGTCACTTGTCTACATACTCACAAGGCCTCAACAATTGCAGCAACTTGGCTGGTAATCTAGTTTTATTTACTCCCAAACACTACAACAATGGATAAACTATCTAGTTCTCAAATGCACAGAACTCACAATCCTTTGCAGTATAATTACAAATTCTTATCCAAAATTGAATGAGGTTGGGCTGACCCTGGTGCACTCTTTGTGGCCTCAAATTATTCAAATCCATTACACTATAGTTATAATACATTATCAAATGCATTAGGATGGAGTAATGTAAAAACTTAGGCTCCTTCTCCTTATTTTTGATGGCCACAAAACCCTCATGCATTCTATCAATTATATACTGGATGTAATCATAAGTAGTGCTAGAATGAACATCCTTCAAGTCTAGGGTAATCATCAGGACATCTACAGTAATTCTCTCTGTACCCCCGTCCCTTCCTAATACTCTACAGAGTGCAAAAGCAATATGCTTGATATAATGGTTCAAATCCTTATAAGCATAAGGTGAAAGTCCTAGCATGGGAGAAATATAATTCTTGATTTATCTGGGAATATGCCTCTGTACTAAAATTTTAACTACCCCAGCTTGTTTTTCATACCTAGCTTCCAGTTTCTTCAAGTCAATCTCTGTTGACATAGGGTAGTAGAGGTTAAAGGATTTCATAAAAGAATTCCTGTTTAAGGCCACTAATATAGTGCCATCATTCTTCTTAATTGTTTTAGTAAGCACATCATAATTATTGGCTAAAGCTAGAACCAAATCAGTATCTATAAATACATTAGGCATAATTAATTTAGCTAACCCACATGTCCAAGGGTTCGACACAGGTACAAATTCATCAGAATTTTTATAAAAATAATTAAAAAGAGAGTAACCTGATGAACCTGGAGTTTTGGCATCTCGGATGTATGCTAGGTCATCATTCAGGATATCATCCTTCGACTTCTTGTTCTGTGTCAATCCTATTAGCAATGTCAGAAATTCATCTCAGAAATTTCTTTTCCCTTTGGCCCCATCTTCTATTTCTTCACTTTTCCCACTAGTGGAGGCTACACTGATTGCTCTACTCATCCTAGCTACTTGCTTTTATCACAACCTTTCTTACCGATATTGAAACAAATCTATCACTAGAAACCCTTACTTCTAAACTACAATGCACTGAAAACAATCTAAGCTCTGAAAATCAACCAAATTCCCCTGAATTCTCAACTGGAAAGCTTGATTACTTGACTTTAAAAGATGGCAACTCTCTATTTTTGCAAACACTAATAACTTGGTAATTTCTTCGCTCTAGACTTTGAAAGCAATTTAAATGACAATGAAGAACAATATCATCTATTTATGGTAAAGAATGATCAAAGTACGCAGCTCATAATTGGGTAATCCCATCACTTTTGTCTTCAATTCAGCATACTATGACATCAATGCTTTCTCCTAGCCGTAGCCTCTGATTATGACAAGAAATCGAATTCAAATGAGTGCAAAATTGATGAAAAACCTTGTTTACTTCGACAAGAGGTCAATTACATTTTGATTGGCTGATCCTCATACACCTCAGCTACCTTTCCAAGCTATCATAAATTCTCTGAATTCTCATTGGCCGATGAATTTTCAACTTTGGTGCGTCAGCAACTATATTAACTTTTACCATGGCTTAAATTTCACTTTTCCTTATTACTGACCTTGCGACTATAGCTTATCTCCATGTCACTGAGAAAAATCCTTAACTATGATCACTTTCCGAGACTTGGTGACAACAAACAATATTAACTTGAGTTCTACCTTTAGTTTCCTTTTGGCGACCTCACGACTGTGAAAAGATAAGTCGCTAAAATATTTCCTTTACTCTAGGTTTATTATGAGACTACACGATCTCCGTTGATTTTCTTTTGATCAGATGCATTTTTCTAAGTCTCATAATATTTTAATATAACCATGAATTGTTATGAGACTTCGCGACATAATCCTTGTCTCCTAATTGTTGAATGAATTATTACTTAAATATTTTAACTGGAGACTCAATGACTACCATTGATCTTTCTTTGTTCAGACGACTGTCTCCAAGTCTAACAATCTTTTTCTTAACTCATCTTTTATTCTGAGACCTGGCGATAACACTGCTATTCAAACTGACTTTCAACTATAGTTTATTCAGAGATAATGCGACTGTTAAAACTCCATGTCGCTGAATGATTTACTAACTGCATAATTTATTAGGAGACTTCCTGACTGTTGTTGGATTTAAACTTAGATTAACGGTTGTTGCTAAATCTCGTGATCTTTCACTTAACTCAATTTTTATTACGAGACTAGGTGACAACAAAGAAACCTTAAGCTTTTAACTTAACACATACCCTGGGTTATATCTGGAGACAATGTGATTGAGCAAACTCAAAGTCACAATATAAAATCATCAACCCTGATCTCATTAAGAGATAATCCAACCATAGTTGATCTTTCTTTTAGATGGACGATCTGCGCTAAGTCTCTTAATCATTTAAGCATATTCCTTTTTATTGAGAGATAGCGCGACAAAGGCAATTCACCGAGTCTCATAACCATATGGAATATTCTCTTTCTTTTATGAGACTAAGAAACTATCATATAAGCACATGCATATTTTTAGGACTTAAGTGTGAAAAAGTAACATGAAAATATAATCCGTTTAAGAAATCTAGGGCCTTTTTGCATTTTCACCTAGAAATGACCCAAGGGTTTAGAGTTTGAAGCATTTCCAACTAGGTTTTGAGCTAAAACATAGGATTTTTTGACATTTTCAACAAGGTTAAGGACTAAAACAATATTTGCAGAGATATATAAGTAATTTTGACCATGAATTCAACTTTCTGAGTTTAGGAGAGATAGGAAACTTCAAAATTTTGTAGGGCAAACTCAAAAAAGGAAATACAACCAACATGCCTTTTGATGTGCACCTCTGGTTTCTATACTTTTAGGTGTCTATTCATCTGTGAAAGACACAATAACAGAGAGTTAGAAATCTAAATTTATCAATCTGAAAGAAATAACACATAAATTGCAGCAGGCATCATTTTACAGCTAACATACATTATTTTGCAGTGTCCTACACGTGACTTTGCAGTGAGCTAGGCGTGACTTTGCAGTGAGCTAGGCATGATTTAAACAATTACAGGCGTTAAAATTTAAATCACAAGTGGTGCAAAGTGTGTAAATTGAAAAATATAAAGGCTAACAGGTGGAAAAAGAATGTTTGTAGGTGTAATTTCCCAACTCGCAGGCCTCGCTTTACGGGAACAGGCATGACACTTTGTCTTGCAGGCAGTGAAAGAAATTCAAGACAGAAAAGGACAAATCTTTATAGGCATTATTTTTCTGCTGGTAGGTGTCACTTTGCTACTGGTAGGCATCACTTGGACCTACAACCTACAAATTTAGTAGAAAATTCACCAAAAACACATGGAAATTGATAAAAAATGAGATTTAGAGGCTCACAGCCCCACGGTGGGCGTCATTTGTGTATATATAATTCATACCTTCATGAAATAAAGGTACTATCTATCAATTCTATGGAAACAATAATATAATTTAATCTAGGAATTGACAAATAAAGGATTTAACATCTCATGGATCTCTAACTAAGCTTTGCTAATAGAGCTCTTAGCCTTAATCTCTACTAGTGACAATCCTAGAATGAGAAATTGATAAAGATAATCCCTAACTAGCTCTCAATTCCCTCAATTTGCTATGATATTTGATTCAAATTCTCTCAAAATGCTCTCCATTATGCTAGATTGCTATGATATGCTCTCAATTGCTCCCAATTTAATATGAAATGTCTATAATAAGGATGCTTTGCATTCAAATTTTCTAGGATCCTTTATGCTCTCAAAATGGCTTCTATTTATAAGATTTTCCCAAGTGTAGGGGGTAGAGTTACTTGATCATGATTAAGCCATGGTTGAGTGAGAGGCTTTGAAATGGTTTCAAATGGGGGGACAATTTAAATGGTTGTCTCAAAGGTTTGGACAAAGGGACAAATTTGAGTGATTGAGATTCAAAGCTCAAAATGAGTGATTGAGATTGCAAATTAGGAGTGATCCATGTGCTTTAATGTGTTCTCAATTCTCATTGGTTGCGCAAATTCATGTTGAAGGATATTATGATTTATTAAATTCAATCAATTAATTAAATTAGCCATGTAGGGGATTAGGTTGGATTTGATTTTTGATTTAAACTATACAATTAATTGATTAAAATCAATTATATAGTTTGATTAATCCCTTTAGGTTTATATTTAATCATTTGATGTCATTATTTATTTGATCCTTTGATTTTAAATGATTTTGTCCAATTTGATTGATAAATGTCCATTTCAAATTGATTTGATCCATTTTGATGAGATTTAGAGCATTTGCCTAAGATTTACAGATTTGGTTGATAATAGAACACCTGCCTAGTTTTAGGTGTCTACACAAAGTTTGGAAGGTAATTGTTGATAGTGGGAGCTCAGAGAATCTAGCATTAGAGGAGATGGTCACAAAGTTGTTATTGGAAAGTGTAGACACCCTAGAATGGATAGACTTGCGACTTTACATTAAAAACACTCATTTTCATCTATTAATTAATGATTTTTTTGTATCATTAATTAATCATTTATTCTCTTCTAAATTCATTTCATCTATTAATTAATGGTTTTTAATCATTAATTAATCATCTTTTTCTTCTAAATCCATTCCCCAAATCATCTAATCAAATTTCCAAAATAATTAAATAACTAATTTTATTTAATTAATTAACCTTAATTGATTAATTTCCATTAATTAATTAATTAAATTCAATTTCTTAAAGTTTAAATTGAAATATTTAAGCTTACTAATTAAATTCTTCCAATTAAATTAATTTAATTTCATTCAAATAATGTAATTCTAAATAAAAAAGAATTCAATTATCTCACATGTTGAAAACTTTAATTTAAAAAATGAATTAAAAATTCATTTATATTCAAAGAGATAAGTCTAATTAGATCACATGGGTTACTCCACCCACCTCTTCAGTTCACATGGTTTTCTCCACCCACCTCTTCAGTTTTAAAAGGTAACTCAAAATTAGCTCTTCAGTTAACCAAACTCTATCTCCTCTCTCTTAGTTGAAGAGGTGGAGTTTACTGATGGCTTCTCCAGTTCCCTTTGATCTCAACCGTTCATCTTCCTATCTCTGAGATTGATCTCAACTGTTCATCTTATTCTCAATTCCTATATAAAAAACCCTTCATAACCATTTGAAGGATCTAGGATTTCAAGCTCATGTGGGCCATTAATCTGTCAGATTAGTTCAATCATCAAGCCATCTTGCGATCACACACACATTCAATATCAAATTCTCGATGCTCCCAACTCATAGATGCTGCCCACACCGATACTGAGCATCACACAAACAACATTTGGAAGGAGTAGAGAGTGACAATAGAAGCTTCAAGCAATTGGGTTTGTATTCATTTGTTTTCCTCTTATTTTCTTGTACATTTTATTGATTCGTAGTTTCATTATTAGTAGCTTGTTTCTTATCGATTTCCCCCATTGCAAATCGATGCTACTAACCCCTCATTAATTCGAGAGTGTTGCAACTTTCGATATATTATGTACATTTTAGTGAACCCAACATGAATCAAACAGCCCAAATATCACTTGTAGATGACATATAGAATCTTTTTGCCATGGTCGTATGGTTGCAGATTCTTTTTTTAATCATCTTCTTGATAAACATGTAATTTTGCAATCGCTGGTATTTTACCACAATTGAGGGAAGATTATTGCAATCGTCTGGTTTATTTCTACAATAGTTGTAAAGGTTTCGTAGAATTTTTCTGTCGTTATTCACAATTCCATTTTCTTGCTCTATGCTACAATTGCCTGATCTATACCGCAATCGATATTAGTTTACCGTAATCGCGCATAGTTTTCCGAAATCAACCGATCCGTGCTGTAATCGATAGTGCTTTACCGCAATCAAAATTGTTTTACCACAATCAACAAAACTTTACTGCAATCGATAGTTCTTTGTCGCAATTAACAGTGCTTTACCGCAATTGACATAATTATGTCATATCTGATCCAATTTCCCTATTTTTCTATTTAAAATCTGATTTTTTCTTTGTTTCTGTGTAGGAATGGATAAATCACTAAGCACGGGGGAAAGTAGGCCAGTATGAGTATCAATTATTTCAAAAATACTTCTCGATTGCATGTATCTTGATTGCAACATTCTGTGGTACTAACTTATCATTTCAACTTATGACGTGGAAACAAATTTAACAAATCAACTTAAAAATCATTCATTTGTCATTTTGGTACTTTAAAAAGAACATTGTATGCCAAACATCACAACCTCACATTTACATATTGGCGCTTAAAATTGATGTGGAGGTTAAGAATTGAACAAAGGCAAACAAACATTTCTAATTTGGGGCATTAAAATTGAACAAGCAATCAACACCTACTTTTGGGCTTAAAACTAAACACTCGTGCTTGTATGGTGGTTTAGCTTAGTTCACATTTAAACTTTGGGGTTTGAACGTTTAACCTTGTGTCTTGAGTTTTTGGTGCACTTGCACAATCTATTAGTTTAAACACCTTTATACTTTTTAGAAAGGTCTGTCCGGGGAATGTGCTTCTTCCTCGGAGAATGACCTTAAACCAGTAATCCTTCCGATCGGTATATAAACAAGACGTGAGCCAAAGTTTCATTTTATATCTAGCCAAGCTTGTGTGAGGTGTAATGATGATAGTTTGGATCAGGTGAATTATCTCTAAGGAGCCAGCGTGGTCAACTAGGCTCTCAAGTGAGTCACACACGTACAAATTGATTGGATAGATGCCACAGACTCTTACTAGAACCTTGTTAAAATAGAGGCCAACCCAATTTACCTTCGAATGGATACCTTATTATAGTATAAGGGGTTGCAAAATTTCCCCCCATGATTCCCAACATATGTGTTCCAAGGTATTTGTGTAGTGAAAGAGATCTTCACATCATGAAAACAATACTTGGCAACGAAAAAAACACGGGCGCCTACGTCGTGGAACTTCATGTCCTAGTAGTGTGAAAATTGTTGTGTGAGATAATGAACATTCAAGAATTGGGCCTATAATATTGTATTTGATAGCCAAAATTGCCTTAGATTAATCTATTTGTCCTTGTGTCAAAAACTATGCTAGATTATAGAACACATTGTCCATTGTGCTTGTTCTTTGACCAGTTACCAAAATGAAAAACAAACATCAAAACTATCAAAACAAGTCAAAAGTGTTAAAGTCTAGGGTTTTCAACATCAAACTTTCTTGCAAATCAGAAGCCTTATTCCTGAAAATCAATTCTATCAGACAGTGACATCATTTGTTAGCCTTTTTTGAGACTGTCTCCCCTTTACCGCAGTTGCCCACATTTTGCCACAATTGACGGAAGTTTTCCGCAATCGTTAGTTTATTGTTGCACTTGACTTGTTTATTACTGCAATTGGTAATAGATTACCGCAATCAACCAGTCACTTTATTGCAATCAGTGGAGTTTTTCTACAACTAACCAAAGACTTTTAAATACCTATTTTAACCTCAAAACCTTGAAAATACTCTTCATTCTGTGTAAAAGATCAGTGTCTATCCTAGAAAAATGCAAAGAACATTGTGTGAATCTCTAAACATTAAAGATCATCCATTTTGTGAAAGCATTATTATCATCTAAGCATTGTTAGTTCAAAATTTCAGACTCAAAATATCTTGATCCCGTTATCTCAAAATCATCATATCTCTATCAGTGACGTTGTCCCAAGCAAAGGTCAACAATATTATTCTTACATCATCAAAACTTTGAGATAAAGATAAATCAACATCTGTCCTTAGAATTACCCTTGTCCAAACATAACTCAGACTCTCCTAGAAAGGTTATCATTTCTATTTTCTTTATATCACTTGGTTTAGTCACAAAATTTGGACCACACTATGTCTCACACACCTTATGGAGGTCCTTACACAAGGTCAAGGGATAAAAATCAACCCGATGAGTCTTATATCAACATGTTTCCCGCTTGGGAACAAGAGAAAGAGAATGACCCTTTCATAAATACCAGTCCTTCTCTTTTTATTGAGAATCCCCATGGGTCAGCCTTGTTCTAAAATTTCATAAAGGAGGAGCTCAAAGATATCAAACAAGACACCTATTCCGTGCAAGTGGTTGACTTTGTTGTAGAGAGGAACCCTGAACCTTTCTTAGCCATGTTGATAATTAGGGAGTCAAACTCCCCACTGAATTCAATGTGTCAACCATATGGCCTGAAAACCCTCTCACAGGTCAAAACACTACTCAAACCTCTCAAATGGAACCTATGGTATCTCAAATATTCCCATCCTTGACAATAACAACATCAACATAGACTGTGTCCAATCAAAACAACTCTATGAACCAAGCAAGCACGTCTTCCATGCAAAGCATGAAAAGTTCCCATCTAAGTGCACCCATGGTCACTAGTGTACCTCAACCCTCAGCCTCATGGGCCATCCATTTAAGCTCTCATGCTATGCCCTCAATCCCACCAACAAGAAGCAACCCTTTTGCAACTATACTGCTACTACAGATAGTCCCTACTATCCTTGGGGTCAACACATCATTCCCACAGGGATCCATCTCTACGGGTCCTACTTTCAGTCAATGCCCACCCAAGGTTAGGAATTTTCTCATACAGGGACCAAAATAAACCCAACAACAACAACCTCAACCCTAGCAACAACAATCCCAGCTTCAACAACAACAAGAACAACCTCAACCCCAACAAAAAACACAACAAAATCAATCTTGGGACAATCACATGCCCCCGTATCAGAATCATGTGATGGGAAATCAATATCAAGTTCCAAGGATGAGATCATATGTCCCTACTCAAGGGACATAAAGGTACAACCTCATACCTACTACAACTCAAAGGTACAATGTCACAAATCATCCTCAGTCTCAAACAAACATGCTGATCCAACAAGTGCAGAACCTTCAAACCCAAATCATGGATATGCAAAATCAAGGGAAAACTAAATCCTACACCGTAGAGGATTTATACCCATACCCCTTTGATCACTTTCTTCACATGTCTCCATTCCCAACTCACTTCTCGGTACCAAAATTTGACAAATATAGGGGAAATACCAACCCTATTGAGAATATCTGAGAGTTCTTTGCTAGTTGCATCGAGGTCGCACACGATGAGACATACTTAATGTGACTATTCCCACAAAGATTAGCCAGACCAAAAATGGAATGGTTCTCACATTTACCTCATGGCATTCTATCTTGGGGTGAATTGGCCAAAAAGTTCATCACTCACTTCCATCATAACATCGAGCACAAGTCAGTATGAAGGACCTTTGTGATATCAAACAAAAAGATGGAGAGTCCTTTGTAAAATTCCTATAAAGATGGAGGAATACTACAAACAAAATCATGTATGATGTACCTGAGCAAGACCTAATAGTCATGTTCATTAACAATCTGATTCCAGATATGTCATTTACAACAAAATTGCAGCTAGCTCCAAACTTTAAACAACTCATCGAACAAGGAGTTCGTTGTGAGAAGAACTTGGTCAAACGAGGTGTCCTTGCAGATCCTACCCAAACTAATATAAATAAGACTGCAATGGATAAAGCTAAATGGTGGAATAAAAACAAAAATGTCACCACTAATGGTGTCATCGATGTGAAAATGGTTAACTATGCCCAACCCAAAGTGTCACTGCAAGGTGCGCCTATGGATAACCAAAAACCTGTGGTGCCCACTACACAAGCACACACTCAAAATCATCCACCCCCTATCCATGCGGTTGCTGTGTCAAACAATGCCAATCACAGTTTCCATTTCCAAAATGAGATTACACACCATTAGGAGAGTTGATAGAATCAACCTTAATAAAGCTGATACAATCCAACAACATCACTCTCCCTAAAATAAGAGAATATGAATATGGTGTAATCAAACCAAAGTAGTACAATGATAATGATTTCTACATATTTCATTGAGTGAAGGGACAAAAAAAACCCAACTCTTATTGCTTGAAAAATGTCATCCAAGATCTGATTGACATAGGGGTCATCAACGTAACCAACACCCAAACAAAATGCATCACTAATCATATGATATTTAATGACACATTCCATGTTCACAATAAAGGGAAATCCTCTAGATTTGGTGGATAGTCAAAATAGGTCAACTACACTTATGCCAACAGTTACAACACTATCAATTGCTTAAATCCTTTAGATAGCCATGTGGCTACCATCACTATTAGAGACCAAGGTGCCAAATGTGTTGTAACCGTGTGTCATACAAAAGTTTTCTTGCAAGGAATTCCTTCCTCATCTGCTACACCAGTCAATCCTCATGCAACCTTAGACCCATAGACAAGCCTCATGGATCAGCTAAAGCACACACCTACCCAAATCTCCATGTTTTACCTTTTGCACATATCTCCGCAACATAAACAAGCACTTGACCAAGCCCTTCAGAAAGTATCTGTCCCAAGGGACATAACCCCCGAGAGATTTCAAACAATGTTAAACCATATAGAAGCCAACAAGCATTCATTATTCACAAACCATGACATGCCACCGCACAAACCCTTGCATAATGATCCCTTGCACTTTCTTATCTAGGTTCATAAAATTTCAATTTGCAGAGTCCTTGTTGATGGTGGGGCTGGATTAAACATTTGTACTTTAAAGGTAATCAAGAAATTTGGCTACTTTGAATCCAGTATTGATGTCACAAGAAGGATCAACATTAGAGCCTATGATGAAGAAGAGAGATCTTCCAAAGGTATTATCATTCTACTTGTCTAGATTGGACCAGTTGTCAAGAACACTCCCTTCTAGATCCTAGACCTAGAATTGGGATACAACATGTTACTAGGGAGACCATGGATACATGAGATGCAAGATGTACCCTCCACATATCATCAAGGCATCAAGTTCCCACACTAGGGGGAAGAAATCATTATAGAAGGAGATCCAAACCCATTCCAATACTGCAATGCTATCTAAACTAGTACTGACAAACAGGTTCCATCAAACCAAGATGCAAGTATCCCTTTCACATCAAATTCAATTCCCAAATATGTCACGAGAAGAGCGGGAAAAATATCTATTATTGACAAGGAATGTGGTGAATACAACTACGAGGAATATTTAACTATCACCAACATGCCTTAGAGCCCAAGGACATATGGCATGCCACAACCTGTAGTTACAACAAAAACCCTGGAACCTATTCTATTCAGTTGTCCACCCACAACCTTTGTGAGATGGGGAGACATTGTAGAAGAGAGCCCATTTGATCCAGATATCAATACATGGTTGTATCAAGACCCACAAGAGACACTTCAACAACCCCTACCTGTATCAACCTATGGAACTAGCTATACAATGATACAAAAGTTTGGGTATGATGGTACAACTGGTCTGGGGGCAAGACAACAAGGTTTAATGGAACTGTCTCTCCCACCAACCCAAAGAAACAAGAGAGGGTTAGGCTATGGGAAATAAAGAACCAGTCCTATCACCCAAGACATACCCATTAATCAAGAAAAAATAGTAGAGTTACACTGGGGGAAAAACCTATAACACATCTTAATCAACAACATACTTCAACAGTTGTTGCCAGCCAAAGTGGGAACTTGTCAATCCCGATTAACCCTCAACCAAGCAATCCATGATAATGAGGTAAGTGAGACATCCGATGAGCATTCTAGCGAAACTGACTCCCACAAGTACGAGTGGAGATCCATTCATGACTCTGAGCCATCAATCCCAGACTATTCCCCTCATTCAGCCACCACCATACACCTTGATGATCTATTCAACCAATTAACCATAGATGATGACCCCTGTATCAATAAATATATTGATAGTAATTCATTAGGTGGTGCATCCACATCACAGTCCAAGTTTGTCAAAACCATCTCCATTGTCCCATTCAACCAAATAGAGTCAACCCACCATGAGGACCTATGTCTTGTACACCTAGAACTGATAGAGTGGGATCAACAAGGAAAACCTGATATAGATATCTTTGAGAATGATGAGGCTATCACAGAATTCGTGGGACTTAGAGAGGGAATGCCATCAAGAAACCATAAAGAAGGTTTCTCCATAGACCTCAATAGATCAACATAATTTGGGGAGGAAGCTCCTCTTTCCAGTCATCAAAAATAATTGAAAAAGAAAAAAGAATTGTCAGTAAGTGAAAACTGAAAGGCACTTACTGGCACAAAAAATGATAAAAAGAAAAAACAAGATGTATCTTCTAGTTAAAACCTCACTGAGGTGCTAGAAGATGGAAGGCAAGAACTCCTCCCCTTGATAGAGGACAAGTTTGAATTATTAGCAGAAGAAATGGAAGAAGTCAACTTGGGTGATGACAAGAACCCAAAGAACATCTACTTAGAAAAATCACTCACTCCAAAGGAGTGAGAAAAATTCATTAGCTTCTTCAAGGAAATGAAGGTTAATTTTGCATGGTCCTACTCAGACATGCCAAGATTAGACCTAGAGCTTGTATTACTGTAAGGAAACTCAGGTGCGGAAACAGCTTCCTACGCTAATCTCTATAGGAAAGTATTATGCAAATTCTTTTAAATCCTTACAACTGAACATATTCGTTAACTACTTTAACAAAGATATTGCAATCACATACCATGCATACAGAAAACAGAGAATGACACAATGATATACCCTGGGGAAAACCTTTCGGTAAAAAACCCCAGCACTCCAAAACCTGCACAATGTATTGATCAAAAACTATTACAGTTACAATACACTTGCAATGCAAGTTCTTTCAGAAGATTTTAAAACCCTTGAAGACAAATCACGGCAGCATAAACCGTTCCAACAATACACTCGCATCACTTCTCTTCGCAACCCTAAAAAATGCTTATATCATGTGCTTCACTTTTTAGGGCTACTCCTAACGATAACCGTATTAGGGTTTTTACCATTCTTTGAGAAAATAGGAAACCCAAAAATTTTTTCGGGGCGATGCCCCGAACCCCACGATTGGGGAAGAGTGTACAGTACTCACATTTATCAGTTACCACACGTCTTCACCTGTCATTGAATCTTCCTGACATAGCTCTTACGTGTCATAGGAATCCGTCATAACCGTTTTAGCCATGATCTCCTTACACACTATTCAAGATGCCGACACATCAACATTATTT
>MU224033.1:1351580-1367968 GCA_018584345.1 Thuja plicata
GCTTTTGATAATTAATCAGGACTATAGCTAATTAATTAAATTAATTAGGCTAGGGGGTTGGCTTTCCTTTTGCAAGTGATGAGGTATAATTAGGATTTTATTTAATTCCTTTTAATTAATTACTTTAACCATGTTTTTGTTTTGTTTTGATAGAATTGAATTGATTTGATTTGATTGGCTAAGGTAATTAATGCAATTTAGTGATTAAATCACTCAGGATATTAAATTTGATTTAAATGAATTATGCAAGTAAATTGAAGAATTGTCTTGAAATAAATGGGGGTATGATCACACTTAGGGAAAATAGGGTCTATGGTCAGAGTAGACTAAATTAGGGTGGCTACATTTTTCCCTCTTTGAATCGATGTGCGAGCAACACATTAATTCAAAGAAAGTTTTTGATGTTGACTTCAGAAAGTTTGAGAATTTTGCACTTGATCGAATGAAATGCCTGATGAGATCACTCTCACACTTGATTGAACTAAACTGATAGAATTGACTTTGAACTTGATCAAACAAAGGTCAATAAACAAAAGATATTAAAAATACCAAGTCTGAACTTGGTCGTCGTCCAAAAATTGATAATATCGACTTCAAACTTGATCAAATGAAGGTCGGTACAAAGCTGCCAGGAGCTTTAATAAGAATATAAGAAAAAGTAGACATAAGATATCCAGCTTTTGAGTACCGAAGCCTTCAATCCAACAGTCCTGACTTAGTCAAGGAACTATCATGCCTTTAGTTTTTTGATGACGAAGTCATTTTAATGCTATTTTGAGAAAGAATTTGATTGATTATAGTGTGATCATGCCCCCTCGGGAAAAAAATTGAAGGAAAAATAATAAAATCCCTCTGTTGAAATCATGTATCATTTGCATGGAGCGGTTAGATCAAGAAAGAATCAATTAGAAGAAGTGAAGAAATAGAGGTTTGTTAAGAGAAAACACACAATTACCAAGTTAATCATGTTAAAATGTGAGTTTTGAGTCTGATAAAATGATGTCAGACCAAGAATTTTGATGAATAATGTGCAATTTGATTATATAGAACCTGGAAAACTGATTGTGTAAAGCTGGCAAATCATTTTCGGGACATAGATCAATTCTGCATTTTGGGCAACTATCGTAAATTTTTTACTGCACTGTGTAGGATAATGTCAACGCATGCAATTTCATTCCCAATTGATCAGAAAGAGAACAAAATGAGTTTCAGTTGTCTGGGAGGAGTTCTAGAGCTCCTAAATAGCTCAAAAATTCAAATACATATGCCCAAATTCACTTTTTACTCACTCATTTTCACTTTTCACCTTAGTAATTCAGAGAGCTCTGCAGAGAAGATGGTGGTCCCCATGGAGAAGAATCATTTTGAGCTCGGTCATCAACATCAACATCCAACTGACTACCCACCTCTGGTAAGTACTTGAAAACCTACCTTCTGAAATTTCTAGTTTTCATTTTTATGCATTTTAGTGCAAGTTAGAGCCATTTGAATTCTGGGTCATTTTTGGTATTTGGCATCGCATCCTATAAATCCTGAGTCACTTTTGGTTTTTCCTCAAATTCCTACATCACATCCTATAAATCTAGGATCACACCCTATTTTCAAGTTTGTGTCGCATGTTGTAGGTTTTTTGATGTTTTTCTAGATTTTGCACCCTGTTGGAATAGGGTCGCACGCGACATCCCGTGTCGTGTCTTATGAAAACATGGTCGCATCCAAGAAATCAGGGATCACATCTTGTAAAGAGGATCATACCCCATAAAAATAGGGTCATTTCTAGTTTTTAACTTACTTAAATTCCCATTTTTGACTATTTTCATTATGTTGACAATGGAAACACTTAGCTGATAGGTTTTTTGCTTAGCTTGCTTAGATAGAAAACTGATTTTGAACTTTTCTGTAATTACTATCCATTGAATAGGTTCCTTTTGAGGTAGTATCATTTTGAGGACCATATCCCAGTCATGTCCTTGTCTTGTCGAGGGATTTGACTGATGATGAGGCAGAGTTAGTTGCCCGTGTTGGTTTACTGTCGCTAAGGGATTTACCTGATATCAGGGTAAATTGAGGATTGTTGACGGCTCTGGCCAAGAGGTGGCATTCGGAGCACAACACCTTCCATCTACCTATGAATGAGATGACCATCACACCGGAGGACATGTGGTAGATTCTAAGGATTCCTGTTATGGGACAAGAGGTACATTTTGATTCGACCTCGATTTCATCAATTGCGACAACACAAAGATTCTTTGATGATGATACTATTGTACACTGATATCTGTCATGGGACTACATATGTGATCACTATGAGCACCTTCCCATATACTTGGCTGGATTTATCAGAGGCATCCTTATGCTTGACTGAGGACATCAGAGATTCATGGTTGGTTGGGTTGACATGCTTGAATAGATGATTGTGCTGAGACACAGATTTGCATGGGGTAGTTGCATCCTCACACACATGTACAAAGAGTTACATGAGATAGTATATCATTATTCACAGAGCATGACTGTTGGTATTTTGGTTCTTCAGATTTGGACTTGGGAGCATATCCCTGTTACATGGACGATAGTGGATAGGCAACATCTACCAAAGCAACCATATATATATGTATTCAGGATGGATACAATAGCCCCATTTGGGCAAGGTGGAGTATTGGCGCCGTCTGCTAGACAATATGACTATAGTAGTGTGGCATCCTTAACTATATTGTGGGGAGTGGGGATCACATAGACGTCAGATGCCTTATTATTTTTAGAGTAGGTACCTAATCAGATGTACCAGATATATCCGTGAGAGATTCTTAGTGACACGTGTTTTGAGGCAGTACTACCGGTTGTAGGGAAGGTGCCAGGATACATCCGTATATGTATGGATATGTGATGAGACACTACAATGGGGACCATAGGTGGGTTATGAGATTGTACAGAGAGCCATTGCAAAGATGGTAGCAGTACCTTGGCATCTGTGACATGATGTAGTTGATGCTAGGTGTTCTGATGGTTTACATGCGTAGATACTTCAGTATCCATTTCCATGATTCACAGTGTCGGATGAGGTGATTCCACATATTGAGGATCCATTGGATTATGATCTCGGTGAGGACCATCCTATCAGAGGTCGAGGAGGAGCTCAAAGAGATACCAGAGCTATGGGGAGAGATGGAGGTAGAGATGGAGGTAGACATGGGAGAGATGCTAGGCACCCTCCGCCTGACAGGGTCGGGATGACCAGGATGATGCTGATGATAGGGGTGGAGGTGCAGTGGGTGGTGGAGAGAGTGCCAATGGTAGTGGGAGTGGGAGGCAGACTCATCTTAGATTCGTTGTTCCTCAGAGGGATCCAGGTCCTTTGTTGACTAGAGATCAGCAGAAACAGAGACGACAACAATAGGATAGGCCATAGGATAGGCCTTCAGGGCATGATACAGGTAGGGGTCTAGGCCGAGTTGGTGATGCACTATCTTAGTGTGAGAATGAGCGAGAGCAGCTAAGAGCACAGTGTTATCATTTTATTTTCACACTACATTGGTAAATTGATAATTTTTTTACATTGAATTATGAATTTGATAGTTGTTGTCCTAAGTGCAAAATTGTTTAAATTTAGAAGATAAAAGTACACATGCAGCATAACAACTATAAACATCAGAAAAATTGCATAAAGGTACATCTATTCAACACTACTATTCAGATATTGAAGACAAAAATACATTTCTTTTGCATTCATGTTAACACTGATGTTGTTCTCTTAGTATTGATCAGATTTAAACTTTCAATTTCATAATCGGTCGTTACATTGAACATTCAAATTGAATGTAAAAAAAAAGTATTCGTTCATAGGTTATAGCTTTCAAATTGTAAAGTTTTAAAGAGGTTATCCATTTCTGAAAGAAAGAAAGAAGCATAGAAGATTTGGGGATCTAAGCATTGCCTTAGAGAGGTCTTTTGCATTCTGGTAATTTGTCATCTGAATCTGCATGTCTTTGTATCCCTGTCTGAATCTTTCTGTTAGTTCTATATTCTTGTCTCATTTTAAGTCTTCTTCTGGTTTTATCCTCCATCATGGAGAGAGAAAATAGTTGGTTCCAAATTGGATCTAAGAAATACATATATACCTAAAACAACATGCTACAGTCACACTTTCAAAACTATACATCTATGTAAACATCAATGCAATAGCAAAGTGTGCATCTGCAATAACTAAATAAAGTATTAAAGGGACATAATTCTATGAAACCTTTTACTGCATATAGTTGTTATCCTGCATTATTCAGGAGTTTCTATTTAGGAAAACAAAGAATCCACATATTAGGTCAGTAAACCCAATTAGAAAACCAACATACATACATAAATGTCATCCCACATGAAATTTACATACAAACATTGATTAAATAATTGTATCCATTAACCTAGCATGTGGACTTGGTGGTGTGTGCAAGTGAGAGAGATGTTCATAAATTCTAATGTATAAAATGCAGAAAGAAAAGAATATGCATTACATAATGGCAATGCTGTGCTAAAGATGCATATGAAAAGGAACTAATGTTGTGCTAAAAATTGTATATGAATGGTTCATACATTATTGACACCAGACAAGTACTTCATCTTGGTAGTCTTCTGAACATTATTATTATCTCTGAATAAAAAGAAAAGAAAACAATGATATCCTTTTTATAAAAATATGCATATACAAAATAAAATATCAGTATTTCTGTTATAAGTGATGTGTGTGCAGAAGAGGATGAGCATGTGAAAAAGGTGGAATCAACAATAATATATTCAGCTATAATTTTCATGCCATAATCATCAATTGCCATCATATATTCAGGTAAAGAAGGGTAATAACAATGCTTTTATAAAAGATGCTAGGTCATAGCAGTTGGCATCTACTATTGTTTAACTCAAAGTAAGGCATAGGTATTCACATATGCTATGATTATCGAAGGAAAGGTTTGGCACTATTAGTGTCCAGGATTTAAATCAAACAGTGCTGCTATATATGTTCAAAATATAGTATGTATTCATTTAGAAGAGGCAAAATAACAGTGTTATTACATAATGCTCTTAAAAGAAAATATATATGCATATTAACATTGATATCTATTTATGAATATATTCATGAGAATGGAGCAAAACAGGGTGTATTCATGTTATGGCTCTACATCAACTGAAGAATCAAATGGTGTTGTGGTAGATCATGCCTTCAGAAGATGAAGTTAAGTATAGTATCCATGTGCCTACTGTCAAACCCAAGTTACATTTTTGTAGGATATTAGGAAAACAATCTTATTCTAGTGTGTTGAAATGCAGTGTCATGGGTGTTCATCAGTTAAGTAATGCTATTATTAATACAATGTGTATCCATCAACTAGCATGCTGTTATTACAATATTCATGTTTGAATCAATTTTGAGAGTTCAATGCATGCAGGAGATACAGTCAAGTAGAGGATGTGCATGGTGAGTTTCATGTTATGGATATTACCCACGGGAGTCACAAGCCCGTGCTCAAACCCCATGGGTGATGATTCATGTAAAATTATATAACAGTGTATTTATACATTGCTTATTGCACATAAGATGCATATTTTAAAAAGAAATGTTTAGACAATAATAGTGGAAATAAAACACAAGACAATATGATGTAAATTAAACATGTAATGTGTCTAGTTCAAACAAGAAATGTTCATTTCTCAGCGACAGTAAGGTCATGTTTTTATATCATTACTGTCAAGCTTCAAATAAAATATTGGATAAAGTAGCTGTCAAACATGAATTATATTTCATGCAATCAAACATTGAATGTTTCTCAAGCAAAGAATACAGAGTTCTGCCTCAACAGAGTGGAACATATTTTTGTTTATGACATTATTGTCATGCTTCTAAAGGAGAAACATTAAATGGAGTTCAGTTATGTACAATAGAATGACAAGACAAAATCCTGAGTTCATCTTTCAACCAAAAATATCAACATTTTGCATGGATTTTGGGTTTACATCAAGAATATGCAATAATAGCCATGTGGGTATCTCAGTTTTGTCGACATTAAAGCAACAAAGAGTGACTCAAAGTAGACTTAGAGTTACATGCTACAAGATAAAGCTACATGGCTGAGCTTCAAGTGAAATGAATTTATTTCAAGTTCAATATATAGAGAAGTAAATATAAACCCCAATTTTCTACTGAAAATATGTAAATTCTTAGAACCCAGAAAATATGAACTCATTTAAACTTGAGATCCTAAATGATATGCAAAAGATCACAACTTCTCGACAATAGAATGCATTTATTTCAAGTAAAACTATAGAGAAGGAGTAAATGTTACTTATCTAGTGTTGGGTATCAAGAAGGATGAGTTCAAGATACAGAGAAGGTGCCATGTGTCGTGGGTGAAGGCCAGCTCAAAAGGATGAAGGCCAAGTTCAACATAACTCAAAGTAAAGAAAAACAATCACCATTTTTTTTGACAGCCCAAGCTCTTCGAGTTGAGAATTTGGAGACTCTCAGTTCTCCATGTTTCAAATCCATTATACACATAAATATTGGAATGAGTCAGAAGCTGTGGCTGAAATATGCCAAGCTTCATGACCAAGTTCATAAAAATCAAACTCCACATCTTTCAACCATAGCTCAGACCGATTCCAAGCTTACTATGGTTTAAATCAAAGTAAGGCAAGACTCACAGTGCAACACAAACAAACCCAAAACTCTAGTGAGCTCCAAAGGTTCAAGATACATGAACATCGCCATAGTGATGGCACATAAACTCCAGTAGAGAATGCAGATACAAAAGAAGCCAACTTCAACTCTTAGTGGAGCCCAAGTTCCTGTTAACATGTAGTAACCCAGAAGAAAAAGATGACTCCAGTCTTAATGGAGAGCCTAATATTTTACAAATGAGCACTTCCAGTGGAGGCCAAGTTACATTCTCAACATGGAGACAATCACAAAGAGGAGTCTCAAAACCATAACCAAGCCCAAGCTTCATGTAAATAATCCAGTAACAATAATCAACAAAGAGTTACAGTCCAAGTGCAAACAAGATGGAGCCAAACAAAAAAAAACCTAAGTTTTCCTCAAAGCCATAGAATGCAAATGAATTGCAAAAAAAGCCTAAGTTGAAAAGTGATAAACTTTGGAGTCCATGATGCAGAGAGAGTTAAATCTCTATACAACTACAGTGCACAACAACACCACTGCAAGTGCAAGGACATCATCATCACATGATATGTCAGTGATATTTTATGGGTCATGTTGACCATGGAGTAAGGTGTCGAGTTTGGACAAGTTTAGACATATGCTGTCGAGTTAAGGATTTTTAGACTATGGCGTCGGCTTCATATTTTAGGGTTTTAAACAAATGTAGATCAGGTTATTGCCATATATTATGATTTTAGGGTTGGGGATACATCTTAATGTATTCTTGGGGATTTATTTTATGTATGTTATATGTTGATATATATTGTGAAGATGCAAATCTAAAGTATCAACATTAGGAGAGCACTATTAGGGACTAAATTTTTGGCATCACTTATGTCATAGATTTAGGGTTTTAGAAATCATGGAGGGATTTTGAAAGCCACATTGTAGGCATCATTTGGGCCTAAAATTCAGGGTATCTATCTGTTTAGGAGCACCTTCTGAGGGGGGGGATTTCATTTTTGAAATTGGCCTTAGGGGCTATATAATCGGACTTATTATTCATTTGTAGGGGTTCAAAATTATGGGAATTTGAGGTATTAGTGAACATATTTTTCCTTTGCCCTTTTCCTTGTATTTTGTAACCATTTTTTGCAGATTTTGAATATAATAGAGCTGGCCTTACTACTCATACATATCTTCTAATTTTTTCTATTTATCCTTCCAAGTTTTCTGTATTTAAGTGTTTTGTCCCTTTTAAGCATAGATTAGTGAATTGCTCCAAATTCCTATTCTAAAGTTATAAAGAATTAACCTTTTGCAGAAAGTACTTGTTTGTTGATTGAATCTTTAACATTAGTGGCATAAAACCCTAATAGTAAATTCTTGGTCATCCTAGGTGTTGTAAAGTAAAAACTATTACAGAGTTCAGTAATGTATGTCCTATAGGCACAGATTTATATTTCTAACAGATTCTCAGTCCATTTTGGTGTATCACCTTTTTAATTAGTATTCATTTTTTAGTTATCCTTCTCCCTTTTTCCAAAACCAAGAAAATTAGTATTAGGTGATATTCCAAATCAAATAGGAACCAACCTAAAATCCAGAGTCTCATTCTCTTCCCCAACAATGAGAACATTTCCATGTTTCAATAGGATAGCTGATTTCCTAATCAAGCTAAAGGTGCAATCCTGATTCACAATAGTTTTTTGGCACGCTTGGTGGGACCTGAACTGCTACACAGTTCTTTCAAAGTTATTATTTCTTATTGATTTTTGGTGTGTACAGTAGTATTCCTACCTTTTTGAAGGTATTTTACCAAGCACCTGGTGACTCTGGTTAAAAAATTTATTGGAGATTTAGTTGCAGATTTATCTTGATGAGAAGAACTTCAACAAGAGAAAACAATGAAGGATTCATTTATCAAGAATTACAGCCCAGTAGAAGAGGCAACATATCAAAAAGAAGAAGTAGAGCATCTCAAGCTACAAGATAAAGAGCCTCTTTGCTGGGGTCTCATTTTTCACTATTCAAAAATCCTATCTTCGAGGATCAAGCGGCCATTTTTGAAAGCCATGAGGTAATTATTGAAGATTTTAGTTTTGTTGAAGATTTAAGTGTTATTTACAATTTTGGATCAAAATTACCCATTTTTGAGGAATCATCAAAGGATCAATTTGCTACTGTAGCATCCACAAGTGGCACCACTACCCCAAGATTGAAAACATATCAAAGGAAGGTAAAACAAGTTAACAAATCTATTTTGCAATCTATAGTCCAACAACAAGTGCAATCTGTAGTTCAACAACAAGTACCACCAGTACGATGGCTCAGAATTTTCCATTTGTGGCCTTTGATGCTGGCAGCCCATTGCAAATTGCTGCTCACCATGACATTCCATCATCAGTGCTAAAAGGTTTGACGTATTTCAATGGTGAGAATCATACTTCAACAATTGAGCATATTAAAGATATTGCTACTCTATGTGGATTACACCAAGTTACTCATGATGATGTAGCATTGAAACTATTAGCAGCTTCACTCAAGGGTAAAGTATTAATTTGGTTTAGAATTTTTTCAGTTAATTCTATTGCTACATGGGATGAGTTAGGGACTATTTTGATCAGTAAATTTTAAGATAGATCAGATAATTTGTCTTTGGTTGAGCAGTTAACTACTATTAAGAGAAATATCAATGAGCATATTTTTGATTTCAACTTTCATTTTCAATGAACTTGGGACAGAATCCCAAGATCTGTTAAGCCATCTAATGACTATGCATTTATGTTTTATTTGAAAGCATTTAACAGTGATATTGCGCTTATGATACAGTCTATGGGAGGTAATACCTTACCTAATGCTTATGATATTGCTGTTAGAGATAAGAACAACTTGATACAAGCTAGAAAATTACCTTCGAGGCCTCTAATGCCTTATTGTGCAGAGATACAACCAGTTTTACCAGTGGTCATACCACCTATTTCTATTGTTCCTCGATTACCAGCACTTAATATGCAGGTTGTCGCAGAGGAACATGTTGCTTCAGCTCCTATTAGGGAGATAAAGGAGTGGACTATGGAGCTAAAAGACATAAATGACATCATTCTAAGAAATTTGTAGAATTATGGCAATGAGATAATGAACCTAAAGAGGTAGTAAGGCCAATGTAATAGGCCTCCACAAGATGCTTACCAGCAAAATAGGCCATTGAATCAAGCTTCTAGTTCAAATCAGCCAAGACAAGCTCAAGGGCAGCAAAGAAGTTACAATCAAAGAGTTGGTCAAGCATATAATTATGCAACCCCAAGTACTTCCAAGGAGTTAATAGTAATTCCTCAAGTTAAATATGTGCAAGAAGTGAAATGGTGCAACACATGCAATGATGGGAATTATTGGCTAGATTGCCCTCATGCACTTGAAGCTAGAAGATAAGATGTTTTGAAAGGATAGCCGGTTAATATTCAATCTAAGGTACAGTATGATCAATCACAAACACAAGATAATTCTGATGTGTCTTTGGTGAATTTCAATTATGATGAAGCTGTTTTAGCAGCAAATTTTGACCCCAATCAAGTGTGGAGACCTATAGCAGCAGGAACAAGGTCAAAAGTAAAGGCTGGAAATGATCAAAAACCAAATGATATAGTACAATAGCCTATTTTTGTAGTATAATAGTATACAAAGAAGCATTTACAAGCTCAAAAAGGACCAGAATAGTTAATTCAAACAACAAGTGAGCCTGTTGTTTTAAAACAACACCAAAAGGTTAGTATTCAAAGCTTCAATATTGTTGATCATTTGAAGAAAAGAAATGTTCCCTTATCCATGTGGGACATTTTGGCTCTTCCAAGCCAAAAGGACATGTTACAAGAGGCATTACAATCACTCAGACTATCTGATGAAGTTTTGTCTCAGCAAAACCCTAAGGTTTTAGTTGCTGCAAATGCAAGTACATCCCAATAATCAACTAAGTTGATCAAACCTCCTCCATTTTATGTCACTTTCATTATAGGATAGTTCCTAGTCTAAAATTGCATGATTGATTCTGGTGCCACTAGCTCAATTATGCCAAAGAAAATTGTAGACCAGCTAGGCTTCAAGTATGAGCTACTTGAAAGAGGAGTAGTCCAATTAGATGGGACAACAGTTGCAACTGTAGGAGTTATAAGGGATCTTGATTTAACACTGCATGCTTGTCCTAGTTTTTTTACTTCCTATGGATTTTTACATAATAGATTTGCCTCCTAACTTCTCTATATGCTTGTCAAGAGAATTTATTGCCAAGATAGGAGGTTATCTATCAACAGATTGGACTCACATGCTTTTCCACACAAGGTACGGTACTAAAGTTACTATACCCTCATAACCCATTGCAAAATTATGTGTTGAACAATATGTTGCTAGTGCTGGAAACAAATCAACAATTATATCATTTGATCAGGAGGAAATATTTGATGTTTTTGAATCCCAAATATAATAAGTAAGTTTCCTGATATGTTGTTAGATGATTGGGAAACTAAAAAATGTAAAAATTGTAGAGGAACAAATTGAGGAGCCAAATTTGGGTTATTATGTAATCCATGAGCTCTCTGATTTTCTTCCAGCTGTGGTAAAAGATGCAGATTTAGATCTAGAACAACAATCTAATGCTGTTTGGAAGCTATTTTTTGATGGTTCACGCAGCAAAATAGGTGCAGGAGGAGGTTTTATGCTGGTTTCACCAGCAAATGAAAGCATTATGCTTCTTTCAGGTTCACTTTTAGTTGTACAAACAATGTTTCTGAATATGAAGCCCTCATAAATGGATTGAAGTGGGCCATTCAAAGAGGTGTTAGCTATTTACAATTTTATGGTGATTCAGAATTGATTATGAATCAAGTTAGGAATGTACATGCAACTAAGAATGATTTTTTTAAAAAGTTACAAGCATGTTGTATGAGATTTAATTGAAGGTTTTGAAGCTTTTAATTTGCAATCCATTCCTAGAAATCAGAACAAACATGCTGATAGGCTTGCTTCTGTTGGAGCCCAGTATGATATTCCAATTAAAATCAGCAATAGTAAGGGGTTGAATTATGTTAAAGTAATTATTAGACCTGCTGTCCCTAACAATGCTGATTGTTGGTAAGTTTTTGAATCTGACCAACATATTGTTAACTTTTTGAGAGAAGAGGCTGAGTTTGCACAACCAAACCAACAAAGATTATAGGAGCAATATGAGGACCAGATCATTCAATTAGGGAAAAATAAGATTCCCAAAGGTCTTGTGACCTTAGAATCTATGTTTGGTACTAATAATCAATTCAAAAAGGATAAATCTAGCTTGCAGATTAAAGAAGAGCATTATGCGGAAATTGATGTTGCAAAGGACAAAGTTCTGAAACTTGGAAAGGTATGTACACCTGAGGAAAGTCAAACCATTGTTAACTTACGCAATGAATTTCATGATATTATTGCTTGGATTTATTAAGATTTGAAATGATTTGATCCTAGTATTTATCAGCACATAATTGAATTAGAACCAGGAGCCAAGCCAGTTAGGCAAAAAAAGAGGCCAATAAATCCAAAACTAGAGCCTCTCATGATTAAAGAATTAAATAAGCTGATTGAGAGCAATATCATTTTCCCAATCAAACATACTTCATGGGTATCCAATCTAGTTCCTGTTAGGAAAAATAATGGAGAAATTAGATTATGTGTTGATTTTCGTGACTTGAACAAAGCTTCATTAAAGGATAGACATCCTTTGCCTTCCATGGAACAAATCTTGCAGGTTATTTTAGGTTCAGAATGGTTCTCATTGCTGGATGGTTTCTCTGGCTACAACCAAATTTTGGTGAAGGAGGAGGATAGATTCAAGACAAAATTTACAACCAAATGGGGAACTATGGCTTATAAAAAGATGCCATTTAGTTTATCTAATGTAGGTGCAACCTTTTAGAAGGCTATGGACAAGGCCTTCATAAATTTGATGTAGAGGTTTGTACTTGTTTATTTGGATGATATAACTATTTTCTCAAAGAATGCATCTGAATACTTTCAACATTTAAGAATTATCTTTGAGAGATGCAGGGAATACAATATTTATTTAAATCCCAAGAAAACTATATTTTTTGTCCATGAAGGCAAATTACTGGGATTTATTATTTCAAAGGAGGGTATCACTATTGAACCCGAAAGAGTAAGTGCTATCCTTGCCTTAACTTCCTCTTCACAAAAATGCCTTCAAAGTTTCTTAGAAAGAATCAAATTTGTTAGAAGATTCATTCAAGATATTGTGGAGTTACAAATGCCATTAACAACCATGCTCAAGAAAATAATTGCTTTTAGATGGACTAAAGAAGGAAAACTCAATTTTGAATTGATTAAGGAAGCATTAGATACTACCCCTACCTTGTTAAATCATGATTTCTTGAAGGATTTCATTTTGTCTGCATATGGGAATGTTGATAGCATCGCTGGCATGTTAGTTCAGAAGAATGACATAGGTTGTTAACAACCTGTATCTTTTTTCAGTCAAAGATTAAAGGACTATGAACTACATTATTCATTTGTTGAAAAGCATGTACTCGCTATAATTAGAAGTCTGAAGAAACTCAGATATATGCTTTCTAACAATAAGATAAATTTGATGGTTGCACTTCCTTCTGTCAAGGAGTTTTTGCTGAATAAGGACTTCAACACCAAAAGTGCTGGTTGGATCATAAAGGCAATAGAATATGACATTGAAATTAAAGTTACCATGCTGGTCAGAGGTAAGGGTTTATGTGAACAACTTGCTGGAAATGGAGATAACACTCCAAAAGGTGATTTTGAAGTGATTTTGGCTTTAGAAGACAATGAACAAGTTTCTATCCCAGATTTATAGAATGATTGGGTGAAAGAAATGCTTGATTTCTTGCAAACAGGACATTGTCTTGCAGGTTTGGATAGATAAAAAAGAAGGTACTTTAGACTACAATCCATTCCTTATTGTTTGCTGAATAATGTGCAGTATAGGAGGGATTATAATGGTGTATTGCTGAGATGTATCAGTGGAGATCAAATTAACAAGGTTCTAGAAGAATTCCATGATGGACCAACAGGTGGCCATTTTGCAGCAAGGACTACAACATTGAAGATAATGAAGGCTGGCTAGTTTTGGCCAAGCCTATACAAAGATGCCTTCATATGGGTAAGAAGGTGTTTAAAATGTGCTTTTTTCTCAAATAAGAAAAGGTTAGCAACTTTACCTCTTAATTCAATTCAAGTTGAACAACCTTTTGTCAAGTGGGGTCTAGATTTTATTGGTCCCATAAACCCATCATCAAGTTCAGGTCATAGATATATATTGACAACAACAAATTATTTTACAAAGTGGTCTGAGGCTGTTGCATTGAAAGATGCAAATGAAACTTTAGTTCTAAATTTCTATGAAGGTCTGATTGCAAGGTTTGGAGCACCTGAATCCATTGTTTCCGATAATGCTTTGGCCTTTTTGGGCACAAGAATTACTGATTGGGAAGTAAAGAACAATGTTTATGTTAGTACCTCATCCAATTATTACCCACAGGGTAATGGACAAGATGAATTAACAAATAAAAATCTGATTCACATCATCAAGAGGAATATTGAAGACAACCATCAAGCTTTGAGAAGCAAGTTAAAGCGGGCCTTGTGGGATGATAGGATCACCCCAAAATGCTTAACAGGTAACTCACCTTATAAGCTAGTTTATGGAAGAGAGGAAAGATTGCCAATTTCAGTAGAGTTGCCTAGTTTGAGCCTGATCAAGGAATTAGATTTGCTAGACCAACAACCCATGGAGGTAAGGTTGTTAGAATTGATAGAGTTAGAAGAGATTAGAAAAGAATATTTTCAGAAGTTGGAAGAACATCATGTTCAAATGAAGAAGAAATTTGATATAAAATATGTCGCAAGAGTCTTTCAAGAAGGTGATTTAGTTTTGAAATGGGATGAGATGTAGAGTAGACCTGGTAAGCATTCAAAATTTGATGCCATTTGGGATGGTCCATTTGTGATTACAGGATGCAAGGCCCATAACGCTTTTTAGCTCTCAAATATGGAAGGAGAATAATTTCCAATCCCAGTTAATAGGATCCACCTTAAGCATTGCTTTTGAGGTTAGTTTGGTGTGAATAAGTGCTTTGCACATAGTTAGTTTCATTTCAGTTAGTTGCAGTTAGTACTTCTATTCCCACCATGTTCACATCAAGAAGATACACACCATGCATAATCAAGAACCCATTAGGGTTCTAGATTATAAATGATGAATACCTCAATAATATAACCATGGTGGAAAGATTAGTTGTTTTTTTCAGATAGTTTGCTTTGTAGTTTTGAAGGTTAGAATGAACATAAACAATAATATCAATCACATGATATGTGCATGAACATCATACCCATCATATGAGACATGGATAATTTCTACTGTTCCATATCATACACATCATGCTCACACCTATACCATGCAACTGAGGTTACTATTCAAGCTCATTCTGCCTTTGAGTTTAGTTTGTTTCTATTTCTGGACATCATCATCTAAATTATGTCCATCATATGATACATGGACAAATTCCACTGTATCACATCATAAGAATAGGTTCAGACAATAATGATGAAGTGTAGGGTGTTCTTCATTGATAGTCTTTCTTTCTCTAAGTGCTGGTTAGCACAAGTTTTAGTTTAGTTTCAGCTTTCAATTTTTAGTTAGTTTTTTGTTTGAGAAGTTAAGTTGTTTCTAAAGTTGAAGACTTTGGCCCAATGGATAAGAAAAAGACAACTAGTCTGATTTTGTTCAATAGGAAAACACCCCTAAGAGGTCTCTAGAAAATGTTATCATTTTAGTTTCACACTAAATTGGTAAATTGATAATTTTTTTACATTGAATTATGAATTTTATAGTTGTTTTCCTAAGTGTAGAATTGTTTAAATTCAGAAGATAAAAGTACACATGCAGCATAGCAACAATAAACATCAAAAAAATTGCATACATTTTGGGTCCTTACATACCTTCATCGACCATATCCAAGTCCACCACTTCATAACCTCAAATCCATAATAACTATCAACAAAGGCACACATCCTTGTATTCCTTCCAACATTCATCCTCCCTTATTCCCTCCATTAACCCTCCAAACTATCCATCCTCAATGCCCATTCGATTACTATTGGAAGAAATTTGGATGCCAAAGCTAAAATGCATAAAGCCAAGGTCCAAAAAAAATAAATAAAAAAAAAATCAAAAATCATGTGGATTCCCAAGCTACTTATTGAAGTAATGCATCTCAAGGAAAAATCAAAGTTGGCATCCAACCTTGCTAATCCAAAGATTCTTCCCTTCATAAATGCATTTTATCATCCATTTAAAAATCCCACATATCTCAAATTTATTTTGGATCCTAAAATACCTCACTCCACTATCCTAAATCCATCACCTCCTTCCTCTATTTTGGGTCCTTAATCCAAAAATCCACTACTCGTCATCCACTACTCCTCATCCACTACTCCACCACCTTTCAAGGTGTGTGCCAATGATGATCTTTCTAACTCCCTTACCCCTTTCTTCACAAGTCTTTCAATCTCTCATCCATTATCCACCAATCCTTCCCTATCCTCCCATTCCATTAATCCAACCTTATTCTTAACCCTTATCCCCCCTCCATCCCCCCATCCATTTCATCTCCCCTCCCACCATCCTACCAACATCTATGAGCATTTATCTAAAAGTCCTTGATCTATTATATATATA
>MU224033.1:1375524-1396577 GCA_018584345.1 Thuja plicata
AATTCAGAAGTAAGTTGTTTTGTTGCAAAAGTGGATGAAAGTTGGCTATGGCACAAGAGACTTTGTCATATCAATTTTGACAACATAGTCAAGATAAGTAATGTAAAGGCAGTAAGAGACCTTCCAATTATTGCAAGACCAGTTGAAACTATGTATAGGGAATGTGTGATGGGGAAGCATGTGAGGAATTCATTCAGGAGCAAAAAAGACTCTGCTGAAAACAAATTAGATCTGATACATACAAACCTATGTGGACCTACTCAGACAAGATCATACTATGGAGAAAGGTATTTTATTTTGTTCATTGATGATTTCTCAGGGATGATGTGGGTTGCATTCTTAAAAGAAAAATATGAAGCTTTTGAGAAGTTCAAAATATTCAAAGCTAAGGTTGAGAATGAATCTAGATTGAAGATAAAATGTCTGAGATCTGATAGAGGAAGAGAATTCACCTCTGACCAGTTTTATGATTACTGTGAAGAACATGGAATCAAATGACAATTAAGTGCACCTAGAACCCCTCAGCAGAATGGGATTGCAAAAAGAAGGAACAAAATAATACTTGATACAGTGCACACTATCATGATTGAAGGAAAGGTTGCCCATACCTATTGGAGATATGCAGTCAATACAACAATCTATACTATCAATAGAATACAATTGAGTCCAGGCGCAGATAATACACCCTATGTACTTTGGTTTGGTAATGTACCTACTATAAAATACTTTAGAATCTTTGGAAGAAAGTGCTACATCAAGAGAGATGATAGCATTGGCAAGTTTGATGCTAGAAGGGATGAAGATATTTTTCTTGGTTACTCTACTAAAAGCAAAGCCTATAGATGTTTTAATTTAAGATTAAAGAAGATCATTGAAGTACTCATGTGAAGATTGATTAGAAGTTTATGATTCAAGAAAGATATTATGAATGTACTCCAATGATTGAAGATGAGCCCAAACCCATCAATAAGGACATAGTTATTGAAGAAATGTTTGACTGTATTGATGTTTCATGTAACAATCCTGAACCAAGTGAAGAAGAATCACATATTATAGATGAAAGTGTCACTCCTAAGAACTCAAAATACACATCCAAATACCATTCTAAGGAAGACATCATTGGAGATCAGAGCGCTAAAGTATTGACAAGATCCAGAGCAAAAGGTTCAACCGCTAATGAAGAGGTATGCTTACTTTCTCAGATTGAACCCTTAAGTGTTGAAGATGCGTGTAAAGATTCAGATTGGAAAAGTGATATACAAGAAGAATTAGATCAAATAATCAAGAATGATACATGGGAACTGGTCCCTATACCTCATGACAAGAATGTGATTGGAACAAAGTGGATATTCAGGAACAAAATGAATGAAGAAGGCACAATGGTAAGAAACAAAGCAAGATTAGTATGTAAAAGATATGCAGAGAGAGAAGGAATAGACTACACTGATAAATTTGGTCCTGTGAGAAGACTAGAAGCTATCAAGTTGTTTTTGGCCTATGCAACATTCAAGAACTTTAAAGTATATCAAATGGATGTCAAGTCAACTTTTCTGAAAGGTGACTTGAAGGAAGAAGTCTACATAGAGCATCCTGAAGGATTCAAACTTTTAGAAAAACTAGACATGGTATGCAGATTAAAGAAAATAATTTATGTACTTAAACAGGCCCCAAGAGCTTGGTATGAGAGACTTGATGGTTACTTATTAAATATAAGATTTAGAAATGGAGTAATAGACTGTAATTTATTCATAAGAGAGACAGATGAAGGATTACCACTTGTTGCTATTTTTGTTGATGACATTATCTTTGGAGGTAATGAAAAACTAAGTGCAGAATTTTCCAAGGAGATGAAATGTGAGTTTGAAATGAGCATGATTGGACATATCAAATATTTTCTTGGATTGAATATAAAACAAATAGACAAAGGCATATTCATAAATTAGTCTAAGTATGTGAAAGAGATATTGAAGACTTTCAAAATGGAAAATTGCAAACCAGTAAGCACCCCCATGATAAAAATAAGAAAGCTTTCTAAAGATGATGATTCCATAGCAGTTGACAAGACTATATACAAGTCTATGATTGGAAAACTCATTTATCTTACTCAATCTAGACCTGATATTTCCAATGGAGTTGGCATTGTTGGAAGATTTGCAGCTGAACCTAAACAAAATCACCTAATGACAATAAAAAGAATATTCAGATATTTAAAAGAAACTATAGACTATGGTTTATGGTATCCTAACTCAGAGAATATACAACTTCATGTGTATATTGATGCTGATTGGGCAGGTTGTGTTGATGATAGAATAGTACATTAGGAGGTGTAGTATTTCTTGGAGATAGATTGGTCGCTTGGACAAGTAAAAAGTAGAATTGTATCTCTCAGTCAACATCAGAAGTTGAGTATGTTGCAGCAGTATTGAATTGTTCAACAGTGGTTTGGATCAAATAGATGATTAAATACTTTGGTATTCAGATTGATTATCCTATTTCTATTCACTGTGACAACACTAGTACTATCAATATGTCAAAGAACCCTGTGATGCATGCAAAGACAAAACACATTGAGATCAAATACCACTTTCTAAGAGAAAAATTTGCAGATAGAGAAGTAAAGTTGGATTATGTGAGCACTAAAGAACAATTAGCAAATATTTTTACAAAGCCATTATCAAAAGATACTTTTAGTATCTCAGGGAGAAGCTGGGAGTAATTCCCTTTCCTGAGTCCGATTAGAATTTGCAGCAAAGAACATCAGTCCTTGGTGATTGATGAATGGTTGACTACTCTACTTCTGGAGTAGTACCTATGCCTAATGGTGTTTAACACCCTTTTCCATTGATGTCAAAGGGGGAGTATTAGTAAGGGGAGCATATACTCTGGGGGAGTATACTGTTAGAAGAGTAGCAACAGTGAAGAGGAACTTTTGATGAGGATATTGAGAAGATTGTAAAAATAAGGAAGACACTTTGAGTTGATGATATCATATGTTTCCATCAATGTCAAAGGGGGAGATTGTTGGAGATTTTCTTCTGTGCAAATAATTGATTGTATGTTTGTCATTGATGATAACATATAATACACAACATTGTTCTATATCCAATTATCAGTACTTATATTTTGGAGCTATGCGTGTTTACTTCCATGATGTATACATGTGCTAGATACTATGTGGATTCATGCTGAGTCAGATATGAAGTTTTAGTTGAGATATGTTAATCAGTTATGACAGTTACAGCGTCTGAAGATTATCTGTCTAGAGCCGACGTAAATACAGTGTTTCTTGAGTTGCGCCTATCTTCAGGATACACATGTTTGTATTCATTTTTAGTTATGAGTTAGTGATTATTATACAAAGGTGCCAAGGGTGTTTTAATAGAATCATGATATTGGAGTAAAATTGGTGAAGCCAACTTTGTGAAGCCTCGTGTCTATTTAGTTTGAGTTGCGTGGTTCTAACTTTGATTGCATGGTTAGTTAAGACAACAAAGAAGTTCATGAAGTATTTCCAGATACCGTCATGACCTTATCCTTGGTGAAGATACTTATAGTAGTTTGTATGGTGAACGCAAGTGTGAATGATAAGAAAAGAGATAGAAAGAGTATAGAACAGAATGTCTGTTCTTTTGGGACAGTAGAGACATTTCATTCATCAAGAAAAGATCTATGTGAAGAAGAAGTGAAAGTATACAATACAGTGGAACTAATCAAGATAGAAGGTCTACTCAAACAACTCATTTATCAGATATAGTGCATATCTATTTTACTGAAGGTTGCAGCCTTCATAATTTTAGCAGTGAGCTTTTGGACAGTGAGTCCTCACCCCTAACAGGGTTATTTGTAAAAGACTCCTAACACGGTCAGACCCTTAACTAGGTCACTGTACTTATTGCATTGTAAAGAACAACTCCTAACAGGGTTGCAAGATCTCCTAACAAGGATAATTATACTCAAGTACAGTTCTTTGTGGGTACTAATTCCCACCGGGGTTTTTACCTAGTTGGTTTCCCCATAACCAAAATTGTTGTGTTCTATCTTGTGTTATCTGAATGTGTTAATGCTTAATTTTATTCTTTAATTAATTGAAGAAAATATTAAACTAGCTGATAAATGATTCACCCCCAGTCTTAGTTATCCCTTGGGACTATTCCAACAAAAGATGCATATGAAAAGGAACTGATGCAATAAAGATAAGTGTACCTAATTGAAAAGTGTTATAGCAGACAAGAAGCAAACTTGTAGATTAAAATAAGGTAACACTGTACCTTATCATTATACAAAGCAAGGATGAGATACTATGTAATGTTGTTTTGAAACATGCATGATGAATCAACAATGATATATCTAAATAGGAGAATGACATTAATGTTGTTATGCAGTAGTATACATGTGCAAAAGATCAAATTGTATTATCATCAAAATGAAAATTGTATATGAATGGTTCATACATTATTGACACCAAACAAGTACTTCATCTCATTACTCTTCTAAACATTATTATTATCTCTGAATAAAAAGAAAAGATAATAGTGATATCCTTTTTATAACAATAGGCATATACAAAATGAAATATCAGTGTTGCTGTTATAAGTAATGTGTGTATGTAGAAGAGGATGAGCATGTGCAAAATGTGGAATCAACAATAATATATTCAGCTATAATTTGCATGCCATAATCATCAATTGACATCATATGTTCAGGTAAAGAAGGGTAATAGCAATGTTGTTATAAAAGATTCTATGTCATAGCAGTTGGCATCTACTATGGTTTAACTCAAAGTAAGGCATAAGTATTCACATATGCGATGATTCTCAAAAGGAAAGGTTTGGCACTATTAGTGTCTAGGATTGGAATTAAATAGTGCTGCCATATATGTTTAGAATATAGTATGTATTCATTTAGAAGAGGCAAAATAGTAGTGTTATTACTTAATGCTCTTAAAAGAAAAGGAATATGCATATTAACATTGATATCTATTTATGCATATGTTCATGAGAATGGAGAAAAATAGGGTGTATTCATGTTATGGCTCTGCATCAACTGAAGAATCAAATGGTGTTGTGGTAATTCATGCCTTTAGAAGAAGAAGTTAAGTATAGTATCCATGTGCCTACTGTCAAAACCAAGTTACATTTTTGTAGGGTATTAGGAAAACAATCTTATTCTGGTGTGTTGAAATGCAGTGTCATGGGTGTTCATCAGTTAAGTAATGATGTTATTAATATAGTGTGTATCCATCAACTAGCATGCTGTTATTACAATATTCATGTTTGAATCAATTTTGAGAGTTCAATGCATGCAGGAGATACAGTCAAGAAGAGGATGTGCATGGTGAGTTTCATGTTATGGATATTACCCATGAGAGTCACAAGCCCATGCTCAAACCCCATGGGTGATGATTCATATAAAATTATATAACAATGTATTTATACATTGCTTCTTGCACAAAAGATGCATATTTTAAAAAGAAATGTTCAGATAGTAATAGTGGAAATAAAACACAAGACAATATGATGTAAATTAAACATGTAATGTTTCTAGTTCAAACAAGAAATGTTCATTTCTCAGCGACAGTAAGGTTGTGTTTTTATATCGTTACTGTCGAGCTTCAAAGAAAATATTGGATAAAGCAGCTGTCAAACATGAATTATATTTCATGCAATCAAACATTGAATGTTTTTCAAGCAAAGGATACAGAGTTCGGCCTCGACAGAGATAAACATGTTTTTGTTTATGACATTATTTTCATGCTTCTAAAGGAGAAACATTAAATGGAGTTCAGTTATGTACAGAAAAATGACAAGACAAAAGCCCGAGTTCATCTTTCAACCAAAAACACCTAAAGTTTGCATGGATTTTGGGTTTACATCAAGAATATGCAATAATAGCCATGTGGGTATCTCATTTTTGTCGATATTAAAGCAATAAAGAGTGACTCAAAGTGGACTTAGAGTTACATGCTACAAGATAAAGCTACATGGCCGAGCTTCAAGTGAAATGCATTTATTTCAAGTTCAATATATAGAGAAGTAAATAAAAACCCCAATTTGCTGCTGAAAATATGTAAATTCTTAGAACCCAAAAAATATGGACTCATTTAAACCTGAGAGCCTAAATGATATGCAAAAGATCATAGCTTGTCGATAATCAAATGCATTATTTCAAGTAAAACTATAGAGGAGTAAATGTTACTAATCTGGTGTTGGGTATCAAGAAGGCCGAGTTCAAGATACAGAGAAGGTGCCATGTGTCATGGGTGAAGGCCAACTCAAAAGGATGAATTCTGAGTTCAACAAAACTCAAAGTAAAGAAAAAAAATCACCATTTTTTTTGGACAGCCCGAGCTCTTTGAGAATCTAGAGACTCACTTCTCCAAGTTTCAAATCTATTACACACAAAAATATTGGAATGAGTCTGAAGCTATGGCTGAAATATGCCAAGCTTCATGACCAAGTTCATAAAAATCAAACTCCACATCTTTAAACCATAGCTCAGATTGAGTCCAAGCTTACTATGGTTTAACTCAAAGTAAGGCAAGACTAACAGTGCAACACAAACAAACCCAAAATTTCAGCGAGCTCCAAAGGTTCAAGATGCATGAACATCGCCATAGTGATGGCAGACAAATTCTAGTAGAGAATGCAGATACAAAAGAAGCTGACTTCAACTCTCATTGGATCCTGAGTTCCAGTTAACATGTAGTGACCTAGAAGAAAAAGATGACTCCAATCTTAATGAAGAGCCTGATAATTTACAAATGAGCACTTCCAGTGGAGGCCGAGTTACATTCTCAGCATGGCGACAATCACAGAGAGGAGTCTCGAAACCATAACCAAGCCCAAGATTCATGCAAATAATCTGGTAACAATAATCAAGAAAGAGTTATAGTCCAAGCCCAGACATTGTGATGCCAAACAACAAAAACCCTAAGTTTTCCTCAAAGCTACAAAATGCAAATGAATTGCAAAAAAAGCCTAAGTTGAAAAGTGATAAACTTTGGAGTCCACAATGCAGAGAGAATTAAAGCTCTGTACAACTACAGTGCACAAAAACACCACTGCAAGTGCCATGACATCATCATCACATGATATGTCAGTGATATTTTATGGGTCATGTTGACCATGGAGTAAGGTGTCGAGTTTGGACGAGTTTAGACATATGCTGTCGAGTTAGGGCTTTTTAGACTATGGTGTCAGCTTCATATGTTAGGGTTTTTAATGAATGTAGATCAAGTTATTGCCATATGTTATGGTTTTAGGGTTGGGGATACATCTTAATGTATTATTGGGGATTTATTTTAGGTATGTTATATGTTGATATATATTGTGAAGATACAAATCTAAAGTATCAACTTTAGGAGAGCACTATTAGGGACTAATTTTTTGGCATCACTTATGCCATAGATTTAGGGTTTTAGAAATCATGGAGGGCTTTTGAAAGCCACATTGTAGGCATCATTTGGGCCTAAAATTCAGGGTATCTATCTATTTAGGAGCACCTTTTGAGGGGGGATTTCATTTTCAAAATTGGCCTTAGGGGCTATATAATCGAACATCTTATTCATTTGTAGGGGTTCAAAATTATGGGAATTTGAGGTATTAGTGAACATATTGTTCCATTGCCTCTTTCCTTGTATTTTGTAACCATTTGTTGTAGATTTTGAAGATAATAGAGCTGGCCTTATTATTCATACATCTCTTCTAATTTTTTCTATTTACCCTTCCAATTTTTCTGCATTTAAGTGTTTTGTCCCTTTTTAGCATAGATTAGTGAATTGCTCCAAATTCCTATTCTAAAGTTATAAAGAATTTACCTTTTGTAAAAAGTACCTATTTTTTGATTGAATCTTTACCATTAGTGGCATCAAACCCTAATAGTAAATTCTTTGTCATCCTAGGTGTTGTGAAGTGAAAACTGTTGCAGAGTTCAGTAATGTATGTCCTATAGGTACAGATTTATATTTCTGACAGATTCTCAGTCCATTTTGGTGTATCACCTTCTTAATTAGTATTAATTTTTTAGTTATCCTTCTCCCTTTTTCAAAAACCAAGAAACTCAATATTAGGTGATATTCCAAATCAAATAGAAACTGACCTAGAATCTGGAGACTCGTTCTCTTCCCAACCAACGAGAATGTTTCCATGTTTAAACATGATAGCTAATTTCCTAATCAAGCTAAAGGCACAATCCTGATTGAAAACACACAAAGTACTAAATTAGAGTCTCTTCTAGCAGATAGAGATACACAAATTGTGTGGCTCAGGGAAGAGAGAGACACACAGGTTCGTATTATAGTACACCAGGGATAGAGAGCCAAATACTATTATGCTTTATATAATGCTGCAGTGCCAGAGGGTTAGAGAGCACTGTCCTTTTCACACTTGGCTCAACAGTCCAATGGGCCCATGCCACCACCAGCTCCATTTGTTCCACCACCTCCTCCTCCTCTAGATCAGGGAGAGGGTGGGAGTTAGTCCTGATACTATATTTTGTCATATATTTTTGAGATCATATTTGTATATCTGGATCCTTTTGTGATCATTCTTTTGTACGATGACATTTATATATGTATATATGATTCATACTGATTCTTTGATACTCATTTTGTAGACAATTCCACAGTTTTGATCTCTTCCATATCTGATATATCTAAGATAGCTGTTCCTAACTTTGATATGTTCATGGATTCTCATGCTTTGATAGATGGTTTAGATTTTGATGCATATGTGATTATGTTTATCTTGGTCTCGTGATGAGTTAGATTTAGATATGTGATGACATCATTTATACCCATTTGATTTATCACTGATATGAATGTGTTTCAAATGATACTAAGTGAATATGAAAATGAATTTTTTTGAGATTTTATTTATGCAAATAAATGTATGGATGCACTTTAGGATGTAAAATTAAATGCAATGCTTGAATGCTTTGTTTTTGTCTTTTTCTCTTTCTCATTTATGAATGCAGAATGTATGTTATGGATATGTAACAAAATGAATATCAGTAATATTGATGTATGCAATTAAATTGGATTTTGAATGAAACAAGAATGTATTTTAAGCTCAAGTCCTCTTTATGCTATTCGTTTTAAAATGAATCATGCAATCTCTAAATGCATCTACATGTAGACTCCTAGGACTCACTAATTTGTATACATTGTATCATTTTTATCATCATTAGGTGGTTGTTGTAACAGACATTACCTAATAGTACAATTGTCACTAATACCCACTGGTATCATGAAATTATGAATACTATGTGTATTGGATGCAATTTTGAAAATAAATTTAGGCATCAAGGCATAGAAGCTAGGATGACAAGTTAGTTATCTCCTTTGAATGTTTAGAATAAATTTATGTTCAAGTGTAATGTAAGATATGTGACCCATAATGACCTTGAAAATTCATATCCTTGGGTACATAATGTCGCGTACACCTTAGTGAGAATCTGATTTAGAAAACAAAGAAGGAAATTGTGTGAATCTCACCATAGTTTACACAACAAACATTGAGATATATGCGGCTATCCACTCATGTTGGAAATTCTTACCATAAACATCCAAGTTAGGTGAAATTTATAGGATCATTTGGAATAATCACCATACGTAGAAAACCAAGAAAACATTTTTCCCCCTGTCCTTGTGACTCTGTGTTGTTGAATAGATGTCATGGAGTTACTTGGAAGACATAATGGTCACCAATTGAGAATCAATCAAAGAAAATCTATAATTGCTTAGATGCCCCTAGTATGAAACATCATGGGAACATAAAATAATCATAACCAAAATAAGATCAAACTATGTGGTTAAGTAGTATTGAGAAATATTATTGATTCATTTTTCAAGTGCAGATAAGATTCATCAATCAGAATTTAGAATATGAGCAATATGTTCTCCTGTTTGAGTGTATGCGAGATTAACTGTGTCATTTAAATGTTGGATTAAAGTGTTGAAGAACACTAGTTCATTTAAGTTCCTAGATGTAAAGTGTTAAGAAATATTAGTTTGATGTCTGGTACTATTTGGAGAGGCAAACCATCCTAGACAAGACACTTAGGACAACCTAGCAGATGTGAACTGACCATGCTAGAAAAGATGCCCCCAGTGCAGAATGACTATCCTAAGATGTAAAGGCAGACAAATACCAAGAAAGGATAGGACATTTGTAAGGAATCAGAGTCACCAAATAGCACAGGTGCAAGTATGAAGGTTTAGTGTTGTCAGTGCATTTATAGATAGAGCATAGAGTTTGAGTGACGCCTACTTGCTAGGTTTTCACCACTCGCCAAGAATTTTTATTTTTGCTACCAAGATGCTTGTTTGCCAGGTTTTCATCAAGGCACCTTTTTATATTTTTCATTTTTTTTTGCTATTTTTAATTTTTTAATTTTTTTGTAGTATCAAGGTGCCTGTTTGCCAGGTTTTCACCAAGGATACCTTTGTTCAGGACTTTTTCAACTGTTTTTGAATTTCTTCAAAATCAATTTTTTTTGGTATTTTATGAGATTTTCATTGCATAGGCTTTGCTTAGCCAAACATCAAGTGTAGAACCACTTTAAATGTAGAGTATTAATGGGATCGGGAAGAAAATCTCCCTCAGGTGTAGCTAGCTGATAAGCTGTAGTCCCAAAAGTTGCAGTAATGACATAAGGTCCCAACCAGTTTGGTTCAAACTTTCTTTTCTACTCTCTATTAGGCTGGTTCTTAGGATTCTCTTTTAGAATGAGATCCCCTACTTGAAAGTGTCATGGCTTGACCTTTTTATTGTACCATTTTGACATGCATTTTTGGTACACTTTCAGATGATTGAATGCTTGTTGCCTGCACTCATCAAGTAAGTCTAAAGAATTTACCCTATCAATGCAGTATTGTTCATCAGTAACAAGACCTTGTAGAGATACCCGCAAAGATGAGATTTCAAACTCGATAGGTAATACTGCCTCAACGCCATAGACTAGGGAAAATGACATGGCTCCAGTTGGTGTTCTGATGCTTGTTTTGTAGGCCCAAAGTGTTAGATTTAATTATAAATACTAGTCTCTGCCAGAATTACTCACAATTCTATGTAGGATCCTGAGAATGTTCTTGTTAGATGCCTTAGCCTGTCCATTACCTTGAGGATAATAGATTGAGGAACAATGTTGAGTAATGTAAAACTGTGTGCAAAGGTCTTCAATGTCTTGGTTTTTAAATTGTCCCCCATTGTCTGTTAAAATTAAAGAGGGTATCCCATATCTATAAATAATGTAGTTCAAGATAAACACAACCATTTTTTTTCTAGTGGCTTTGATCAGTAGAACAAAATTGACCCACTTCGTGAAATACTTAGTGGTCGTAATGATGTATTTGTGTCCACTTGAAGAATTTAGATATATTTGTCCAACCAAACTAAAGGCCCATTGTTGAAATGGCCATTGTGTTATGAATGGTATGAGTTCTCTAGCAGGAGCATGGATGATATTTCCATGTGTTTGGAATTTATGACAAGTCCTTGAAAATTGAATAACATCTTTTTCCATCATGGGCCAGTAATAGTCTACTCTTAGCAGTTTCTTAGCTAGTGAAAAGCCATTTGAGTGTGATCCACATACACCTTCGTGGACTTCTTTTAATGTGTGATCTGACTCTTTGTGTTCTAAACACCTAAGAAGTGTATTTTCAAGACCTCATCTATATAAATTATTAGTAATGAGGACATAACATGATGCTATCCTAATTAGGGCTCATTTTTCATTTCTAGATAGGTCATTGGGTATAGTTTGGTCAGTTAGGTAAGCAATGATTTTAGCATACCGAGATGGGTTTTGGACATTCAAAGCACAAATTACTTGGTATTAGGGTGTATCAAAGGCTGGGTAGGATAATTATTCCACCAAGAAGTCATAACAAAATTGATGTTCCTCTATTTGTAACATGGATGCCAGTGTAGCCATAGCATCTGCAACTTTATTTCTATTTTGGGAAGTTGTTGGAATGTAATAAAGATAAAGTATTTCTTTAAATCATCAACCAATTGTTTGTAGGGCATCAAATTCTCATCTTTGGTTTGATAATCTCTATTTACTTGATTGATAATGAGCTGCGAGTCACCATACACATGTAACTCTATGATCTTCCATTCCATAGCCAGTTTTAGACCATTTACTAATGCTTCATATTCAAAAATGTTATTTGTGCATGGAAACATCAATTTGTAGGACTTGGGTATTTTTTAGCCTTGAGGAGTTATGAATAGAACCCCTTCTCTAGAGCCTTGTTGTGTGGAAGAACCATCAAAGTAAATGTTCCATGAATACTCAGTTAGATGCATAATTATTTCATCAGGAAATTAAATTCTCAAAGTTTCATTAGCTTGGAGTGGTGAATCAACTAATTGATTAGGGAGGACTTGTCCTTTAATAGCTCTTCTATCCACGTACTCAATGTCAAATTCGCTCAAAATTAGGATCCACTTTGCTATTCGTCCTGTTAATGCTATCTTGCTTAAGAGGTATTTCAAAGGATCTATCTTTGCAATGAGTCTTACTGTATGTGATATCATATAATGTCTTAATTTATATGATGCAAAGACAACTACTAAGAAATCTTTTTCAATTATATTGTAATTGAGTTCATAAGATACCAGTGTTCTGCTGATATAGTAGATTGCTCTTTCCTTTTTAGTTTCATCTTCTTGTGCCAACAATACTCCCAGTGATGTAGCTATAGCTAAAATATAGAGGAGTAATGGCTTTCCATGCATGGGTGCCATGAGAATAGGAGGAGTAGCAAGGTACTCTTTTAATTCCTTGAAGGTACTTTCACAATGTTTATCCCATTTGAAGGTGACACCTTTATGTAGCAATTTAGTAAAGGGTTGTGCTCTATCTGCAAGATGTGACATAAATCTCCTGATTGACTGGAGTCTTCCTTGTAATGTCCTCATTTGACTAATGTTGCGTGGAGGATTAATTTCTAGTATAAATTTAAATTTTTCTGGGTCTACCTCAATTCCTTTTCCTAAGACGATAAACCCTAGCAACTTTCCTGATTGAACTCCGAAGGCACACTTCCTTGGATTGAGTCTGAGTTGAAATTGCTCCATGCGATCTAATATTTTTCGCAAGTCTTCAATATGAGTAGCCCTTTTTTTTGATTTAGCTAAGGTATCTTTCATGTAATCCTCCATGTTTTTATGCATCATATCATGGAATATAGTAGTCATAGATCTTTGGTATGTAGCACCTGCATTCTTTAATCCAAATGGCATAACATTCTAGCAAGAATTTCTCCATGTGGATGTGAATACGGTCTTCTCTTTATCCTCAGGAGAAATTTTAATTTGGTTATAGCCTGAGAAACCATCCATTAATGAGTACATTTGAAAGCCTGCTATTAGATCTATGATCATATTAATGTTTGGTAGTGGAAAATCATCTTTAGGACATGCTTTGTTTAAGTCTCTATAGTCTGTATAGATCATGATAGATTTATCTATTTTAGATACTGGTACCACAATAGAAATCCATCCTGTGTAAGTAATGACTCTTATGAATCTAGATTTTAGTAATTTTTCTAGCTCTTCTTTCACCAGTAATGAAACATGAGGATGCATTTTTATTCATTTTTGTTTCACAGGTTTGATCCCAAGAGCTATAGATAAATGGTTCATGATTAATTTAGGATCTATTCCAAGCATATTTGTGTAAGACCATGAAAATTCAATCTTTTTCTCTTTCAAGAACACAGTGAATTGTATCTTTTCTTCACCTGACAAAGATTATGCCAGGTAAACAATTTGAGGAACTTTAGTGGTTCCCAAGTTAACTGGTTGTGTGGGTTCTATCAAAACTGAAGATATTTATTGAAAGTGCTCAAGGAGGATATCAAGAATCCCATCTTTGGCACCTCTGGGAGGTTTTCACCATCAGTTCTTTTCTTCTTTTTATTTTTCAATTTATGACTGAGAAACTTGATATCCTCCTGTGACATGTTCACGCTCCTTGCATTGGTGGAAGAAGGATAAGGTTCACAAGCATTTAGATAGCAAACCAAAGTGTAGTCATTAGGAAATTTCATGATAGGATTAGGATTTGAATTCATCCAATCAATTAAGTCAGGGTTTATCAAGGATAATGAAGCAGAGTTTGGTAAGGAAAACATCGCGTTAGCATCAAAACTATTAACGGATAAGACATGTTCTGTTAGGTCTACTTCTATGGTGTTCAGATCATCAAAGTTAAACTGCCATTAATAGGGTCATTGTTAGTAATATGTAGAACTATCTCTAGTGACTCATCAGTTGAGATTTATTCTTCTTCTCTCAACAAAATGGAACTCATTGCTTGTCGTCTCATAATATCCTCTAGACCTAGTAAAACACCAGTTTCTTCATCAAGAATTCTAGGCAATGGTATCTCATCTGATTCGGGAACAACAACAGTGTCAGGGGAAGTGTTAAAACACTTCCCTCTTTGAAATATTGATGAAAACTTATGAATCACATCTATTTCAATGTCCATGGTAGCATCAGATAGGACATCCCATTCATAATCATGTGAGTCTCTTATTTCATCATATGATCTATTTAGAAACTAAAAAATAGTTAATTGATGTACTCTATTAGCCACTTGTAGATCAAAGTGTGGTAGATCTAGGACATGTGAAATTATGACCAGCTGCCCCCAGTTAGGATGCAAATCCTATTGTCGGGGTGTGTTTTTAGTAGTTGTTTCCATCAATGGTACTTCTGGAGTGTCTTCTGTCATTTCCTCTACTTCTTGAATAGTAGCTTGTGTCAATAAAGGAACATGAGTATCTTGTGGTGTCTCAGAGGTAGTCTATACCTTGATATTCAGGACACTCTATACCAATATGCAATAATCTCTCATAGGTCCATTGTTCTAGTTCTGTTTCTTCTTCTTCATCACTTTCTTCATCAAAGATTGGACCATCTCTTGAAGTAGGGTTTTCTGATTTATTATTGACACCTAGTCCTATTTTATCTTTGGTATTTCTGAATTCCATGTGTATTGGTTCAACATTTCCCTTTCTTTTGTCTCCTAAAGGTCCTTTTCCTTTATATCCCATTTTTTTGAGAAGATCATATCCTTTACCATACTTTTCTGGGGATATTTCAACATGTTTTACCTTATTTTATTTTGGTTCTCCCTTGTAAAGACAAGCCAATACTACTTTTTCTTCTTTGTCATCCTCTTGGTAGGTAGATGCTTTAACCATACCAGTTGATTTATGAATTTATGGATATTTAGATGCAGTACATGTGAAAGATGAGGAAGGTTTCCCATAGGATCTTGGAGATACTGGCAGTTCTATCAATGATGAGGTCATGTCTTGCTTGTATTCACCCATACTAGTTTCTTCAAGTTTTAAGGTCTTTCCAAAGATTTTCATAACCATGTATTTAGTAGTTTTAGGTACAATTTCTTTTGGAACTTCCTTGTTATGAGGGACCATACTATTTGATTTAACATTGTTGCAAGTATAACTGGCATCTACAGGAATTGTCACTTCCGCCCCATTATGTGGGAATTTGATACACTGGTGGTAAGTAGATGGTACTACTTTCATTTCATGGATCCAAGGTCTTCCTAATAGTATGTTTTAATCCAAGGGTAGATCTAGAACTTGACATATCATATTTATTTCAACTGGTCCTATTCTGATTGGTAGAAAAATGAGGCCTTTAGAGGACCTTTCTTCTTCATTGTAAGATTTGATAGTGATCTTACTTCTTGAATCAATAGTTTGTTCAAAGAGACCCAACTTCCTGATTAGATTGAGAGTACAAATATTCAACCCTGCGCCTCCATCTATCAATATACGTCTAACATGGGATTTGTGAATTAGGACTTCAATATGAAGGGGTTGGTTATGCGGATGTGTCAAGGATTTATCATCTTCATCTGAAGAAGAGAGGTAATGTGGTGTTGAGATATGACTAACCATTTCTTGGAATTTGTCTACATCAATGTCCTTTGGCACATTTTCTGAATGTAGGGCTTGTTGAAGAACTTTCCCTATGCACTAAGGATATTTTAAGTAACTCAAAGATATAAATTTGAGCAGAGGTTCATTGCAATTGATCCACCAAGTTATAGTTCACTACTGGAATGGTAACTATTTGTATTGCTGCCGCCAGTTTGGGATTAGTGACAATAGGTACCTTGGGGGTTGTTGTTGGTTTTGATGAGGAATTAGGTCCTTTGATCATGAATTATGCTTTATTTTGTGTCACTGCATTTGATTGGGGAGATGTGTCTTTAACACCTTTGATAGTGATCACATTAATTGATTCATATTTAATGTCTAGCATGTTGATCACATTATCATTATTGGAGTAGACATAGTTTACTTAATTTCCTTTTCCTTTAGATGCTTCCCCTTTTTCATAATTAGGGAATGGTTTGTTAAATGTTGTATGGTCTTCATTAGTGGTGTGTCCTTCCACTTTGATTTTGCCTCCTTCAATAAGGTCCTGTCTAGCATGTTTAAGTTGAAGACAATTATTAGTCTTATGTACCTTGTTTTTGTGAAAGACACAATGAGAATTGTCATCCCACCATCTTGGTTTGACTTCTGGTTCCCATGGTTTTGAATCCAGGATTGTAATAACTTTGTTGTCCAAGAGTGTCTTTAAAATAGTCTCAAGAGGCTCACCCAAAGAAGTGAATGTTCATTGAGGCTTGGAAGTCCATGGTCGACTCTTGTTGTTCTCATTGTTTGTTTTAGGTATTGTGGTTGTTACTTTGGCATCTTTACTTGCTTGCATGCTATTCATTAGATTGAACACCACTGGTTTAGGATTAGCATTAGATGGATCTACCACTCCATCATTAACGACATTTTTGTTTTGTTTCCACCATTTAGGCTTGTTGTTGGAGTTGGTAGATATGGTATCACTTTGAATGGTGATTTATCCTTTCTTAACCATTACCTCTTCAATACGGATGACATTTTTTATCATCCTATCAAAGCTAGGTGAATCCTACATTTGCAATGCATAGTTTAATTTAGGTATCAAGTTGTTTATAAAGATTTCCATCTTTTATTATTCGGGAATAGCTCTTGAATACCTTGCAAATATTTTCCTCCACCTTTGTAGAAAGTGTGTAAAGGATTCATCGGTTTGTTGTTTTGTGTTACACAAGTCCATCATGGTTACGTCATGTTGTATATTGTAGGAGTAATGTTGGATAAACCGTTGAATTAACTCAAAATATTTTACCTTAGGTGTGAGTTTGGAGAACCACTCCATAGCATTCCCGCCTAGAATTTTGGGAAACAACATCATTAGGTATGTAGGTTCGTGCATGTACTCTATGCTTAGGGCACAAGACTCTCTCACATGGTCATGTGGATCAGTCTCTCCCATACAGTTTTCATATTTTGGCCTTGCCATGTTGGGAGGAAATGGAACCATATTGATACTCTTGTCAAAAGGAAATGGACAAATGGAGTCCAAAGAGTATTTTGTCTTGGGTTTAGCCTTCTCTTGTTTGAGTGTTGCAAGTTCTACTTGCATTAAGGTCATTTGTTTGGTGAGAATAGAGATAGGGGTTGATATCTCTTTTTCATTTATTTTTTCAACATCATAATCTTTAGGTAATTTTACTCCAATAGATAATATATGGAGAAAGTATTTCTCTTTGTCTTCACCAATTATATTTTCCAATGTTCTTTGGAATTTCCTACTTTGTTTGAGTCTATTGTACTCTTCTTCGGGAATGTCTTCGTCACTTTCTATCTCAAATAAAGGGTGTGTGATGTTGACGTCTTCCTCATTATTGGTATTGTCTTGATCTCACTGGTTTTTCTCATGGTTGTATTATTCGAAGGCATTAGACCATTCATTCCTAGTAGCATCCATTGCTGGTGAGTCTGTGTCAAATAGAGGATTGCGAGATGTCTCTCCTTTTTGAAAATATAGAAATTTACGAGGTAATTTTGATTCGTTAGCAAGATACTTGTTACATCTTGTGTTAACCATGAAGTTGTTTTCCAACTATGTCCAAAGTTTCCCAATAGTGGCAAGTGAGGTCTCAAATCGTTCAAGTAAGTGTGTCCAAATTGTAAGGATTGTTTTTTGTTTGATGGAAGTAAATGACTCCAACATCAAAGGGTTAGAATGTCGTAATAATGAGCTGGGAATCAAGTTTTTTTGGAGAGTGAATAGACCACATGTCTTTAGACAAATTGCAAGAGTTTGAAATGACATGCAAGGTAGACTTGAAAATGTTTTTGAAATAGCAATAGAGAGACCAAAAAAAGAAATAGGGTCAGACTAATGAGCCAAAAGGGTATCCAAATAAACTGATTTTCTCTGAGAGGCAACTATGCAAGTGCCCACTATCCTAGATGCAACACTCTGCATGCGATGTAGGAAAGACTAGATGCGAGTTTTTGAAAAACCAAATCTGAGCCTAAGTATCCTGGATGCGATCTTTCTCCCTACAAGTGATATAGGATTTACCAGATGTGAGCTTGCACATTGAATGTGATTTTGCACAACTAGATGCAAGCTAGGATAGACTAAATATGACTCTATGATGTTCTGTCAATTTGTTGTCTAATTTGTCTTGAAGTTTGTGCAAATTTGTCTAATAATAGGTTGTTTTTGAGTCTTTCCAGTGAGTGAAAAATATAGTATGTAGCCAAACAATTGAATTTTGTTGCTTTTTTGATGGATTTGTCTTGTTAATGAGATTTTAAACACATCAAGCATTTTTGCATTGTTAGGGGTGAACAAAACACATCCTTATGCCCTATATTCTAAGTAGAGGATGAAAATCCTTGCTCGTAGACTTAGGTTGACACTCAAATGCTAATCAGAATATGGCCATCACCAAGCATGCAATGGCTCCAGTCATGATGCCATATTAACCGACTCCAAACTCAAGTGAGGGCATGAAATAACGAGTATCCTGGGGCAATTAATTTTTTCCTTGCACAAAGATTATCACCCTTTTGGGGATGAATCAGGGAGTTTGAATACAAAGTGTTGTTTATGATGGGGCAATCCATTCGAAACCATCTCCCATAGAATTGCACAAGGAAAAATTGAGGTGTATAGCCCTATGAGTACTCAAATATGTGTAGTCTCGCAAGCAAGATTCAAGCGGCTCCACTCTACACATACCCAGGCATGTTCAAGGAATGATGTCAAAATTTCAAGAAAAAAACCGATTCCATCTTCAGAGGCTTTGGCCTACAAGTAAGCAATTATTAATAGTGAGTTGGAAGGGCTGGCGTAAAACCTGTCCTCACTTGGGTCATTTCCGGGAGATTTTTCCCTCAACCGGCAGAACCTCTAATGTTGAATAAGCATACAAAGGATTGGCGAGCTTAGGATTTTAAGATTTCTAATTATTCGAAAGAAGAAGAGCATACTCTCCTAGTCCATGTCATTTTCTCCCAAAACACTTCAATTACTTGTTCATTCCCTCAAACCACTTCACTCACAACTCAATCTATGATATCGAGTTTTTGATTCCCCCACTTAGAAGGAAGATAAAATCCTCTAGTGAGACTGAAAAGTAAGCTTAAGCTTGATTTAGATGTGCCTAAGTTAATGAAAACACCAATACTTGAAAGCAAAGTTTGTTTGTTCAATTTCCCCAAAGTTAGGTGATTTGCTTGTTCAATTTGTATCCAAATTTAGGCATTGAGTCATTCTTTTTCCCACAATATTTAGTGCTTTGTGATGTTCAATTACTTATCCAAAGGGAAATTTAAACTACAAATCTTATTCAATTAATCACACAAAGTTTAAATGATTTGCTTCTCCAATTACTTTGCCAAAAAAATAAGTTAAATGATGAGTTTTTTTGCCTTGTTCGATTACTCCAAATTCCTCTCAAATTTTAAACCAACTTTTGATTTTCTAATTTTCCTTGAAGGAAAAGAGCATACTAATTTGATTGATTTAACAAGTGATTAGATAATGTGTTTTAGTTTCAATGCCTCAAACAAATAAAATTAACTTAAACTATTAAACCACCTGTAAACCATAAGTTAGTAATTTCTCTCCAACTCTTTTAGCAAAAGAGTCTCTGACGACGATCTGAAAATGAAAGTTAGGTTGTTTAAAAGACAGAAATAGACATTAGAAAAATATTAGTGGTTAGAATTTTTATTTTGCAAATCCAAAAATGAGATGCGATTTTGTTAACAAAAAATGACCCTAGAATCCCTGGATATGATCATTTTTCCCAGATGCGATAAAATACACAAAAAATGATACAATGCATACCAGATGCGAGCCTTTACCAAAAATGATGCATGATTTCTAGGATGCGAGATATGATATCCAAGGTGTGATCTAGGATTCTATGATGCAATCCAATATATGAGATGTGAGCCTTGGTGACCAAAAATGACTCTGTTCGTGAAACCTGGGAAGACAAATTAGTAGAAAATGAATTGAAAGTGAGGTAAAATCTGAGATTCGGCCCCACGGTGGGTGCCAGAAATGTGTGTTATTTGTACCTGTTAGCTGCAACACACCATCTCAATAAGTCATTGTATTAGTGAAAAACAAGGATTAGAAATCATATGAATCACTAAAATTGACCTATTTCTTCCTATCTAGGAGTGTGTAAAATGCTATAATTTCCGTTAAATTATGCATTTATGAGTGACATAGACAACCTAGAATGAAAGATTTAAATGAAACTAATCTACATGCTCAAGAAATATGCATTCTAAGATATAAAAATGAAGATTATAACAATGCATAATATGAAATATAATAATGCAATATAGGTCTCTAATAATATGAACAACATAACAATGCTTTCAACAATCCAAAATCAGGGGCACATTGAGCTTAAAACTCATTCTATTTATAGAAGAAATTAGGAGTGAGAGGAGAGATAAGGACATTAAATGAATGTGTAAGAGCCTTAATAAGGGATAACATTAATGAGGCATGGTAAGGGTATAAGCATTAATGATGCATTTATGAGAGCATTAATGAGGCATGGTGAGGGTGTAAGTCCAAGCTTGAGAAAGTGGACTTTGGGGAAGGGGAGCTTGAGAATGTGGACTT
>MU224033.1:1396627-1410467 GCA_018584345.1 Thuja plicata
AAGAGGGTTAAGATGGGATTAAGATTAGAATTAGACTTAGCATGGGTGAAGAGGTTGGGATTAGTTCAAACCCAGGATTAAGGTGGTTGAGATAGGTTAGGTTAGGGGTTAAAGGGAATATTAATGAATTGAATTATATAAATAATATATTCATTCAATAATAGGGGAAATTAATTATTTAAGCTTTTAGTTGCTTTTGATAATTAATCAGGACTATAGCCAATTAATTGAATTAATTAGGCTAGGGGGTTGGCTTTCCTTTTGCAAGTGATGAGGTGTAATTATGATTTTACTTAATTTCTTTTAATTAATTAATTTAGCCATATTTTTGATTTGTTTTGATATAATTGAATTGATTTGATTTGATTGGCTAAGGTAATTAATGTTATTTAGTGATTAAATCACTTAGGAGATTAAATTTGATTTAAATGAATTATTGCAGTGAATTGAAGAATTGTCTTGACATAATTGGGGGTATGATAACACTTACAGAAAATAGGGTCTATGGTCAGAGCAGACCAAATTAGGGTGGTTACAAGCACTAGTGTGGTGAAAAACTCTCCAAACTAGCTGAGGACCCTCCTCCTCTAAAGCCTCCTCCTCCTTAAGGTTGGCTTCCAATCCAACCTTCCTGCTACTAATACCTCCTCCCCTAGTCCTCACCCTACCACCAGAACTGCCAGGACCAGGATCATCTCCATCATCCCTGTCCCTCCCCCGCTCACCATCACGGACACCATCTCTCCCCCATCCTCCATCTCGCCCACCATTGCAACCTCCATCCCTACTACCACCCCTACCTCCATCCCTACCTCCTTCTCTCCGTCGACCCCGCCTCTGACACTTCCTCCTCATAAGGGTACCAATAACAGGATGAGACACATCAGTCAGTGGATTAGGATGAGACTGGTGCCACCAAGCATCATACTGTGGTCATGCCTGCAAATAAAACAAGTTCAGACATCAGTGTCATACAGATGATAAGAATATATGACTAATCAAAAGATAGCTAAATCAAAACAAAGAAGAAATCCAAATACATCAAGCAGGGGAAAATCAAAATACATACCAACATCAACAGTGGCTGACAACCAAGTCCATGCAATAGGAAGAAGTCCCCGGAACTCAGTAATTGTAGCATCAAGAGGAATACATGCACCCCAAAGAGTAATATCCCTTGATCTTCAGACAAAGTAAGCATAAGAATCATAGACATCCAGTCTCTCGCTGAACTGCTACATCACCTCGTCGGTGTTGTGGAAATCAATCATATGAATGTGTCGGCTGACACGCCCAATTAGGAACCTTCACTATCGATAGAAGGGAAGATGTATATCCTCCCCATCCCAAATAAGACAATCCCTATAAGGTATCTACATGAAGTACGAAATCATGTCAAGCTACTTCTTCTAGTACATCAGATACGATCATTTTTCCCAGATGCAATCAAATAAACAAAAAATAATACAATGCATACCAGATGCAAGCCTTTACCAAAAATGATGCAGAACTTCCAAGATGTGAAATATGATATCCAAGGTGCGATCCAGGATTCTGCGATGCGAACCAATATACGAGATGCGAGCCTTGGCAACCAAAAATGACTCTGTTCCTAAAACTTGGGAAGACAAATTAGTAGAAAATGAATTGAAAGTGAGGTAAAATATGAGATTCGGCTCCACAGTGGGCGCTAGAAATGTGTGTTATTTTTTGTACCTATTAGCTGCAACACACCACCTCAATAAGTCATTGTACTAGTGAAAAATAAGGATTAACAAGCATATCAATCACTAAAATTGACCTATTGCTTCCTATCTAGGAGGAGTCTATAAAATGCTATAATTTCCCTCAAATTATGTATTTATGAGTGACATATACAACCTAGAATGAAAGATTTAAATGAAACTAATCTACATGCTCAAGAAATATGCATTCTAAGATCTAAAAATGAAGATTATAACAATGCATAATATGAAATATATTAATGCAATATAGGTCTCTAATAATATGAACAACATAACAATGCTTTCAACAATCCAAAATCAGGGGCACATTGAGCTTAAAACTCATTCTATTTATAGAAGAAATTAGGAATGAGAGGAGAGATAAGGCCATTAAATGCATGTGTAAGAGCCTTAATGAGGGATAGTGTTTATGAGGCATGGTAAGGGTATAAGCATTAATGATGCATTTATGAGAGCATTAATGAGGCATGGTGAGGGTGTAAGTCCAAGCTTGAGAAAGTGGACTTTGGGGAAGGGGAGCTTGAGAATGTGGACTTTTAGGGAATGAGTTGAATTCTTAATCAAAATATTAGGAATGTGACATCATTAGGAAGAGAGTTAAGATGAGATTAAGATTAGAATTAGTCTTAGCATGGGTGAAGAGGTTGTGATTAGTTCAAACCCAGGATTAAGGTGGTTGAGATAGGTTAGGTTAGGGGTTAAAGGGAATATTAATGAATTTAATTATATAAATAATATATTCATTCAATAATAGGGGAAATTAATTATTTAAGCTTTTAGTTGCTTTTGATAATTAATCAGGACTATAGCTAATTAATTAAATTAATTAGGCTAGGGGGTTGGCTTTCCTTTTGCAAGTGATGAGGTGTAATTAGGATTTTATTTAATTTCTTTTAATTAATTAATTTAGCCATATTTTTGATTTGTTTTGAAAGAATTGAATTGATTTGATTTGATTGGCTAAGGTAATTAATGTTATTTAGTGATTAAATCACTTAGGAGATTAAATTTGATTTAAATGAATTATGCCAGTGAATTGAAGAATTATCTTTACATAATTGGGGGTATGATAACACTTACAGAAAATAGGGTCTATGGTCAGAGCAGACCAAAGTAGGGTGGTTACAAGCACTAGTGCGGTGACAAAATCTCCAAACTAGCTGAGGACCCTCCTCCTCTAAAGCCTCCTTCTCCTTAAGGATGGCTTCCAATCCAACCTGCCTACTACTAATACCTCCTCCCCTAGTCCTCACCCTACCACTAGAACCACTAGGACCAGGATCATCTCCATCATCCCCATCCCTCCCCCGCCCACCATCACAGCCACCATCTCTCCCCCATCCTCCATCTTGCCCACCATTATGGCCTGCATCCCCACCACCATCCCTATCTCCATCCCTGCCTCCTTCTCTTTGTCAACCCCACCTCTAATGCTTCCTCCTCATAAGGGTACCAACAACATGACGAGACACATCAGTCAGTGGATCAGGACGAGATTGGTGCCACCAAGCATCATACTCATGTGGAGTCATGCCTACAAAGAAAAAAAGTTTAGATATCAGTATCATACAAATGATAAGCATATATGACTAATGAAAAGATAGCTAAATCAAAACAAAGAAGAAATCCAAATACATCAAGCAGGGGAAAATCAAAATACATACCGACATCAATAGTGGCTGACAACCAAGTCCATGCAATAGGAAGAAGACCCCAGAACTCAGTAATCGCAACATCAAGAGGAATAAATGCACTCCAAAGAGTAATATCCCTCAATCTCTAGGCAAAGTAAAGATAAGAATCAGAGACATCTCATCTCTCTCTGAAGTTTTGCAACACCTTGTTAGTGTTGTGGAAATCAATCATATGAACATGTCGGATGACACGCCCAATTAGGAACCTTCACTGCCAATATAAGGGAAGATGTATATCCTCCCTATCCCAAACAAGACAATCCCTATAAGGTTTCTAGATGAAGTATGCCATCATGTCAAGCTATTGCCGCTAGTACATAAGATGTCCCATATGGGAATGAACAATAGCACATTCATACATGAAAACATATGGTATTCCCAGAGGAAGATCATGAGCACCTATAGGTCTGCACACTACAATATGCTCCCACACCCAGATTTGGAAGAGAGTCGCTCCATAATCAAGCAAATTACCTTTAAGGTAAGTCACATAGAACATATGTAAATACATGTAGGCCAATATGCAAGGACCCAAAGCATATACTATATGATCTCTGACCATACCCTGAAGACAAGCACCGAAGCCAACAGAGAACCCATACTGCCGATGATCAGGACATAAGATACGAGAAATCAAACTACCTAGCAAGGTAGTCAATCAGTCTAAACCCATGCCAAATCTTGATCATGAGATATCATAAGGATTAGACATGCCTAACTGATCCCGAGGAGACAGATAGCTTGGATAGAGTAGTGACACCAGAGTTCTAATCATAGTCTGTAAGGGCACCCTGAATAAGAATATGAATAATGCGATAACAATTCTCTAGAGTGACTGTGCACTCGCTAGTCAGTAAACTAAAGGTGCATGTGTCTGAATGTGACCTCTCTAATAAAGAAAAGATCAGACCCCTATTGGTTATGATCTCAGGCATATAACACACCCAGTAAAGACCTAACTCCCTCAGTATACCCCTCTCTACCTCAGAAAGCTACAAGCATAATACTAAACCTATAGGTCTTGACTCCCAGAAATGTAGAATAGTCCTGATGTACTGCAAAACAACAGATAGAAAAATATCAGTATCAAATCAGAAGCATAATATCAGATAACTCATAATGCATGCAGAAAAAAAGTATAGACAAGTCAATTGCGACATTCATTAGACAATTGTGGTACTTTTACACCATTTATGGCACTCAAACTTCAAATGACGTAATAAACCTAGAAAACGTGGCACACTTATCGAATGTGGCATGCATTCAGAGATTGTGACACCAAGACCGCAATCGCGGAAAAACTATGGTCTAATGCGGAATACATTACAAAATTTCAAAAAAGAGATGTTTTAAAAAGTAATAAATGTAGGCATTAATGACATCAAGGATAAGGATACTCATCGGACATCCTATGCTAGATGGATGATGAAAAGTACAGACCCAATCAGACATGTGCATGATGGCTGTTATACCCACCATAGCTCAACAAACAACAAAGAAAGCAGAGAAAAACAAGAGACAAACTTACCAAAGATTCAAAGTTTGAAGAGTGCAAAGTGACAAATGAATGGCTCACCTAGATATTTATAAAGGTTTTGAAAAATATTAATTCCTCGAGGACCTCAAATTTATCTTCTCGAACCCCAGAAACTTCAACACTCAATATCAGGGGAATAATGAAGCATTTTCAAGATCAGCCAGATACCCAGATTATCAATTTGCAGTTTCAACAAATTAATGCTCATGTCATGAATTTTCACTCAAATTTGTTGAGGGGGCATAAATACACCTGCTATCACTCGGGAAAGTTGGGGCAGGATCAAAACAAATAATCTTTGACTCACTGCGACAAGCCACAATGAATCAAAGAAGGGAAAATGTAGACACCCTAAAATGGACAAACTTGCGACTTTACATTAAAAACACTCATTTTCATCTATTAATTAATGATTTTTTTCTTATCATAAATTAATAATCTATTCTCTTCTAAATTCATTTCATCTATTAATTAATGGTTTTTTAATTGTTAATTAATCATCTTTTTCTTCTAAATCCATTCCCCAAATCATCTAATCAAATTCCCTAAATTAAATAAATAAATAATTTTATTTAATTAATTAACCTTAATTGATTAATTTCTATTAATTAATTAATTAAATTCAATTTATTAAAGTTTAAATTGAAATATTTAAACTTACTAATTAAATTCTTCTAATTAAATTAATTTCAATTTCATTCAAATAATGCAATTCTAAATAAAAAAGAATTCAATTATCTCACATGTTGAAAAATTTAATTCCAAAAATGAATTAAATATTCATTTATCTTCAAAGAGATAACTCTAATTAGATCACAGGGATTACTCCACCCACCTCTTCAGTTCACATGGGTTTCTCCACCCACCTCTTCAGTTCTAAAAGGTAACTCAAAATTAGCTCTTCAGTTAACCAAACTCTATCTCCTCTCTCAGTTGAAGAGGTGGAGTTTACTGATGGCTTCTCCAGTTCCCTTTGATCTCAACCATTCATCTTCCTATCTTTGGGATTGATCTCAACCGTTCATCTTGTTCTCAATTCCTATATAAAAAAACCTTCATAACCATTTGAAGGATCCTGGATTTCAAGCTCATGTGCGCCATTACTCTGTCAGATTGGTTCAAGCATCAAGCCATCTTGCGATCACACACACATTCAATATAAAATTCTTGACGCTCCCAAGTCTTACACACTGCCCACACTGATACTGAGCATCACACAAACAACATTTCAGAAGGATTAGAGAGAGACAATAGAAGATTCAAGCAATTGGGTTTGCATTCATTTGTTTTCCTCTTATTTGCTTGTACATTTTATTGATTCGTAGTTTCATTATTAGTATCTTGTTTCTTATCAATTTCCCCCATTGCAAATTGGTGCTGCTAACCCCTCGTTAATTCGAGAGTGTTATAGATTTCAATCCATTACATATAGAAAGACTGAAGCACCTGAAGCTCTATCCAATTTCATGGATCAAGGATGAGCATACACTAATGGTGAGTGAACAATGTTTTGTGAATCTAAAAATTGGAAAGTATTATGATAAGGTATTGTGTGATATTATACCTATGGATTGTTGTCATATTTTGTTGGGTTGACCTTGGCAATATGATAGACATGTTGTACATGATGGAAGAGTGAACAAATAAACTATTTGGGTTGATGGTAAGAAGAAAATATTGTTACCTTTGGTTGAAGAATTTGTTGGTGAGATATGTACATCTGTGAAAGTTTGTTTGATGGAAGGTAGATAGTTTCTTAAGGATTTGAAAAGGAATGATATATGTTATTCTTTGATTCCTAACAAACCAAGTAAGAACACAAAAGATAAAGTTCCTGAATAAGTTGAGAAGTTTCTCATCGAGTACAAGGAGATCATTTTAGATAATGTACTTGATGGTTTGCCACCAATGAGAGACATTAGTCATTGTATGGATCTGATTCCTGGAGCTAGTTTTCAGAACAAGGCACCACACTAATTGACACCGACCAAGAATGAAGAACTCAAACGATAAGTTCATGATTTGTTGAACAAAGGTTTGATCAGAGAAATTTTGAGTCCATGTGCTATACCAACAGTGTTAGCACCTAAGAAGAATGGAGAATGGTGAATATGTACAGATTCAAGAGTAATCAACAAGATAACAATTAAGTATAGATTTCCTATACCGAGGATGGATGATATAATTGATTGTTTGAGTGGAGAAAAATATATTACCAAAATTAATTTGAAGAGTGGATATCATTAGATTAGAATCATAGAAGGTGATGAATGGAAGACTTCTTTCAAGACAAAAGAAGGTTTGGATGAGTGGTTGGTTATGCCCTTTGGTTAACTAATGCACCGAGTACATTTATGAGGCTAATGAATGAAGTTTTGAAGAAATTATTGAATAATTGTGTGATTGTATACTTGGATGACATTTTGATATTCAATAAGACTAGAGAAGAGCATTTGATGCATATAAGACAAGTGTTGTAGAGATTGAAAGAGGAAAATTTGTTGATAAATTTGAAAAAAGTGTTCCTTCATGAAAGAAGAACTTGTGTATTTAGGTTTTGTGATTTTAGTTGATGGTTTGAAGATGGCTGAGAAGGTTGAATCTATACTTAGTTAGAATACACCTAAGAATGCTAGTGAGGTAAGATCCTTTCATGGATTGGCAAGTTTTTATAGAAATTTTATCAAAAATTTCAGTTCTATTTGTAATGCTATAACTTAGACAATGAGAGGAGACAAAAGAGAATTCAAATGGACACATGGAGCTGATAAGAGTTTTGAGAATTTGAAACAAAAGGTTTTTGAGTTGCATGTGTTAGCCTTACCTGATTTCAATAAGGTATTTCAAGTTGAATGTGATGCAAGTGGAAGTGCAATAGGAGCTGTGTTGACTCAAGAAGGTAAACATGTTGCTTTCTTTAGTGAAAAGTTGAATGGTGTTAAAAGGAAATGTTCTATCTATGATTAAGAATTCTATGCTATTGTTCAAGCTCTAAAGAAATAGAGACATTATTTGATGCTGAGTGAATTTATGTTATATACTGATCATAAGACTTCACAGTATTTGGGTAGTCAGAATAAGTTGAATCAGAGACATATGAAATGGGTGTAATATTTGTGGAGTTTCACATTTGTGATAAAGCATAAGAGTGGAGTTTCTAACCGAGTTGCTGATGCATTGAGTAGAAGAAGATCTTTGTTGACTGAAATGAGAATTGAGGTTCTTGGTTTTGATGATATGAAGCATTTGTATGAAAATGACCCTGATTTTTTTAAAGTAGGGGAGAATCCTCAGAGCACCTATTCCAAATCAACCGACTAAGAGTGAAGACTATTTAATTCAAGAAGATATGTTGTTCAAAGGTATTCAGTTGTGCATACCAAGAGGATCAATGAGAATCATTTTGATAAAGGAAAAACATAGTAGTGGTTTGGCTAGACATTTTGGCATTGATAAGACATTGAGTTTACTTAAGGAAAGGTATTTTTGGCCTCAATTGTATAAAGATGTTCAGAAATTTGTGAAAAGTTATGGATTTTCTCAATTTGCAAAATGAATAAGTCAGAATACTAGATTGTATACACTGATTTCTATTCTTGAGAAACCTTGGAGTGATATCAGCATGGATTCTGTTCTTGGCTTACTAAGGAAAGTAAGAGGTAATGATTCCATATTTATTATTGTGGATAGATTTTCTAAGATGACACATTTCATACCATGTAGAAAAATATCAGATGTTGTACATATAACAAATCTTTTCTTTAAGGAGATTGTCAGATTGCATAGATTACTGAAGAGTATCATCTCTGACCAAGACAGTAAATTTATTAGCTATTTTTGGAAAACACTTTGGAAGAAGCTAGACACTCAGTTGAAGTATAGTTTTAAATTTCATCCACAGACTGATGGAAAAACAAAGGTTGTAAAATGAAGTTTGGGTAACTTATTGAGATGCTTAGTTGGCGACAAACCGAGTAATTGGGATTTGATATTGGCACAAGCAAAGTTTGCATATAATAGTTCAATAAATAGAAGTACTGGAAATACACCTTTTGAGATTGTTCATGGCACACAACCAAGAGGTATATAAGACTTGAGAGATATTGCTAGAGAAGATAAGAGAAGTGATGAAGGTGAAAAATTTGCTGAGTTTATGAAGACATTGCATGAGGAAGTGAAATATAAGTTAGAGCAAAGTAATAAAAAATACAAAGATAGTGCAGATAGATCAAGAAGACATAAGAATTTTGAAGTTGGTGATGCAGTTATGGTTCATTTGAAGAAATGTAGATTTCCTATTGGAACATATGGTAAACTGGAGATGAAGAAATTTGGTCCTTGCAAGATATCGAGAAGATTTGGTAGTGGAAATGCTTATGAAGTAGAGTTACCTGATGACATGGATATATCATCTCTATTCAATATTTCAGATTTGTATGAGTATCATGAACCAGATGAAGAAATGATGAGACAAATTGATTATCTTGAGAAATAAAAAGAAGAATTTGAGAATATTTTGAAATAAAGAGTTGGCAGAAGTACAAGAGGAAAGGATTGCATGGAATATATAGTAAAGTGGAAGAACAAACTGATTGAGGACTCATCTTGGATTTCTCAATATGAGTTGGATTAAATTTAGGCTGTACCTAATTCATGATTTAGAGAATAATTTATTTTAACCCTAGGTGTCTGATGCAGGAGCATCTTGGGTTCTTGGAAATCCGGTATCAACCAAAAATATGTTTGTTTAAGTTTGGTAGCTTGTTGGAGACTGCTCGGTAAAGTGTTCGGTAACTGCTTTGTTTGGTCGATTGAAGGCTTTGTTGTTTCACCACTCGGGCTTGGTTACTTTTTTTGGATGGATTCAATGATAGGGTCTCAATGGTTGTTCTTGGCTGATCGGTGGGTTTCACTGACTGGCCTCTGTGCTCGGTTGTCTTTCTCACTGAATTGGTTTTTTGACATTAGATCTTCTGGCCGACGTGTGCATTTAATTTTTGTAGCATAATTAATGTAGGAATCTCTCATTGGGATCTGTGTGGACCTAAATATGGGTATTTTTTGTTTCCTATGTTGGATCTTTAGGATCTTTGGTGTCGACCTATTTTGTGGTCTCTTGTATATATTTAGTTTTTGTTCTTAGATTTGGGCAGCAGTTCTTAGATAGTGAAGAGTTAGAAGATTTGGATCACACGTCTATGATCTCACATGTATGAAGATTATTATATAAAGATCTAAATGTATATGGTCATAACACAGAAGGCCTTATAGCCTGACATGTATGATGTTTTATGAAATAATAAGAATATCCTTCTTTCTTTCTCTCTTTTTTCATTATTGTTGCTTCCAAGTTGTTCTGTACAGTGGTTTGGATAGTTGGGAAATCCTTAGGCCCTGGTTTTCCATACCCTCCTTATGCCACAAGTGGTATTAGAGTTTGGTCACAAGTTTGGATCCCCTTGGGTAATGCTAAGGGGGAGATTGTTAGAAAAATGGTTAGTGCTTCCCTTGGGATTTGTGACAAGGGACTAACTGCCTCTAGTGGATTCTATAGGTCTAGTGGTTGTATCGAGCATTAACAGGTTGATCTTTTGGTGCAATGACAGCCACACTTATAACAATGCATAGATTCCAATAAAACTTTGCACTTATCCCCATGTTTGGTTATTAGGATTATATGGGACCAATCAAGTGACATATATCCTCATATTTTTGTGGTAAAATATCTAGAGTGATAGATACAAAAAACAAGGGGAACATCAATTACTATGATATCTTGTGGGAATGTAATATTTGGGCAAGAAAAGAGGGTTAAGGGAAGTTATTTTATAATTCCTATAGACTAGAATCTCTTCCCTTCTAATTTCATGATACCTCTATCAGAAGGCTCATATTCTACCTAGAGGGCCTATGATATTTTCTTAGGAACGACAATGCTACTAGCTCCTAAATTTATCATTGAATTATGTAATAATTTATCTCCTACTATCAAAGTTAATAAAAAGGGCATGAGTTTTGACTTACCTATTTCCTTTTCTTTTTTCATTCCATCTGAGTTTCCCAACATAGTTAGTTTTTGGTTTTGTGGGACTTCTAGTGTGAGGGTAGACACCTTCCCTTTTTGCTTTGCTTTCTTATTGACAGCTTCAACCCTGGCTTGTTTGTCTTAGTTATTGAGAGATTCCCTCAACAACTATTTTTGTTCAAGAATCACAAGTATATCCCAGATGGATATATTTGAAAGAGCTTTATTCAATTATTCTACCACATCCATTTTTGTTTCCAAGGGAATCTTAGTATCTTTTGGCCTCTAGGAGATGAAATATCTTAGTGTGTGTGTGTGAACTATGTACCTACAAGCTGCAACACAACACTTCAATATGTCATTGCATCAATGGTTAGAACTATGGAAATCAATTGAAAAGTATAAGGAAACCATTGAAATCAACATATTACTTCATATCTAAGAAGAGTATGATTTAAGCTGTAATTGCCCTCAGATTATGCATTAAATCAGTGACACATTCAGTCCTAAAATGGAAGATTTATTGAGAATTGAAGCTAATTACCATGCAATTCATGCTTATAAATGATGTAAAGATTCAATTGAATCACAAATTAAAGTTATTTAATTAGCTATTGAAATCATGAAATAAAATGACAGCATAAGGATGCAATTAGAATTCTAAAAGTGTGCACCTATTGAGCTCAAAATTCAATCCTTTTATGGAAGAATTTGAGAAATGAGTGGTTGAGATCAACTTGTGAGGAGAGGTGAGGATTGAATCTTTGGTGATCCATTGTGAGTGAACTCTCATTGGTTCATGGATTGACTTTCCATGTATAAGTGATGAGTTGTATTTAGAGAATTTATTTAATTCCTTATAATTAATTACTTTAGCCAAGGATTTAATTTAGTTGATTTGATTTAAATAGGCCAAGGTAATTAATGTGAGTTAGTGATGAAATCAATTTGATTATTGGAGATTAAATTGATTTTTTGATGAATTATGCAAATAATTGAATAATTGGATTGACATAATTAGGGGTATGATCACATTTAGGGAAAATGGGGTCTCAAGTTAGAGTAGACCAAATTAGGGTGGTTACATTTTCCCCTCTTTGAATTGATGTGTGAGAAGTACATTGATTCAAAGAATGTCTGATGTTGACTTCAGAAAGTTTGAGAATTCCGCACTTGATTGAACGAAATATAGCTGATGAGATCAGTGTCAAACTTGATTGAAATAAGACTGATAGTATAAACTTCAAAATTGATCGAACAAGAATTGATAATATTGACTCTGAAATTGATTGAATGAAGGTAAGTACAAAGCTGCTGAGATCTTGATAAAGATATGAGATTATAGACATAGATATCCATCTTGTTTAGCACTGAAGCCTTCTATCCAACAGTCCCCCATCTTGTTTAGCGCTGAAGCCTTCTATCCAACAGTCCCAACTTGATCAAAGGAAACTGTCGCGCCCCAATTATTTTCATGATGAAGTCAATTTTTCCGTTTGATCAAGAATAAAATTGAAGGAAATAGAATAAAATCAATCTTTAGAATGACAATGGAGTGGAACAGGTTGATTGGATTAATGAAGAATTGATTAGAAGATGAGATGAAGTGAAAGTGTATTAAGAGGAAACACAATTTTACCAAGTTGAATACTTGAAAATGTTAATTTTGAGCCTGCTATAATGATGTAGGACCAATATTTTGAGGTATGATGTACAATTTTTTGATAGAGAACCATGAAAAACTAATCGCGTAAAGGCTGTGAATTATTTTTTGAACATATAGAGCAATTTTGCATTTGTTGGAGACTGTCACAAAATTTTTACTGTGTTATTGAAAACATTGTTTGTATATTCAATTTTCTTCCTAATTGATCTGAGAAGAACAAAATATAAAATTGATAGTCCGTTGAGAGTTTTGGAGCTTCTGATTAGCTCAAAAAGTCAATATAAGTCTCAAAAATCACTTTTTACTCATTCATTTTCACTTTCATCCTTGGTAAATTCTTGAGCTCTGGAGAGAAGATGGTGGTTCCTATTGAGAGGCATCGATTTGAGCTAGCACATCATAATGAGCATCTGTAACATTACGCACAACCGGTGAGTACATCGAAACCTACCTTTTTACACTTTATGTTTCTTGTTTTGTTGCTTTTTGCAGTAATTATAGGCAAATGAATATTGAGTCACATTTGGGGTTCCAGATCACATCTTGTCAATCCCGTGCTACATCCTATATACTTGCAAATTTCTAGATCACATCCTGTAAAAATAGGGTCGCTTCTAGTAGGTTGTCAGAGTTTCGCATTTAGTATTTTTTTGTCTAGCTTTGAATTTCATCGCATCCTATGAAAACAAGGTCGCATCTAGAATCCTGCATTGCATTCTATAAAAACAAGATCACCTCCCAATTTCCCATCGCATCCTGTCAATTTAGAATCACATATGGGATGCGAGTTCGCATCTAGGAAAAATAGAGTCATTTTCAATAGAATGTGATAATTTTCAAATTTTGACTATTTTTCCTCTGTTCAGAGGCAAAAGAATTAGCTATTAGATTTTCTGTATAGTTGACTTAACTAGAATATAGATGTAAGTCTATATTTGGGCTTGACAGACTGATTTCCTTATAGTTTCATTTCAGGGACCTTGACCTGCACAAGTGTTAGAATTTGTAATCTTTCCTTGGTGTATTTATAAACCAAGGTTAGACTATTAATCTTTGTTGTAATATATTAGGATATAAGCCAAGGTATCCTAATATACTTTTTTTTTTGTCTTCTTTCCACTACATTCTATTTTGTCCTCTAGTGGAATATGTGAGGACAAATATTTATTGTAA
>MU224033.1:1420816-1445806 GCA_018584345.1 Thuja plicata
CCCATGGTTCTCCCCCTTTCATTGCAGGTATTGATGTCAAGACTCATGTGGATGAATCTTTGAAGGAGTTCACTCTTTGGTGTGATTGTGTGGAAACACCTTATGTTGTTGTATTGTTGATCCTTGTTGTAAGATCCTCCTCTTGTTGCATATTGTAATGTATGGGAAAATCACCTTCAAGTAACATGTGAAATGCTTTCTTCATTTGAGTTGGAATATTTTAAGTTAGTCATTAATATATGAAGTCTCTCCATCTTGAAGGATATGTAATTGTATTGGAAGAGGTTACCATAATGAAACAAATACTCACTATCTTCATGCTTAAGAGTAGTCTATTTCTTGTAATGGAAATTTTATTCTTCTTGTGAAATGATATCCAAGGTTGATAGAATAGATAATATAGAAATTTCATTAGCTTACATACATTGGTTGAAGAATGATTTTAGTAATCTCTCTAATGTTGGTTGTAAATTTTCTTATTCATTGTAATCAATATCTTTTTTACAAAGTCTCATCCTTATTCCTCTAAATTGAAATATGAAACAATGAACAAATGAACATGTTACATTTTATGTTAAAATCTCATGCAACTATCTTTCAGCCCATAATTCCTCTTGTACATTGTCCATTAAATCAATCCTATTATGCACTATGAACTTTCAAAAAAACAAGCAAATAAATTAAAGGAAAAATTCATATATTTGCAATGACATCTTCCAGATTTTTAAGAGCATAAACTCTTTGGATTTTGTATGGGAAGGAAATTATTCTCTTAACACAAAGAATATTCCCTTCCCTTTTTATTATACTCCCCTAATTGGTATTAGTAACCTAAACCCCCTATCTTACCCATGCTATTATCAGCTAACCCTTAATTAATAAAGATCTATAAAACCCATATAACTTAAAGGCTAGTGGAACCCACGAGAGAAATGTGAATAAGATGAAAGGCTTAAATAAATAAATTTTATCACCTTACAAAAAGGGGGGCTAAACTACTTGGGAGTCTCACCACTTTTTTTTCCTTGCTATCCTATTTCCCAAGCAAGCATTAAACATGTCTTTGTAAATCAGTCTCCTTTCCTCTTTACATGCAAAATTGCTTGGGGGAAAGGAAGGCTATGTTGGTGGTCCCCACAAATCTCACATCTCCCCTTTCCTTTCTAGACTTCACGCCACCTTTCTTGCTGTCCTCACTTCCCCATATGCTTTGACATGTCTTACCCTACACGCCAAGTCAACCCTTCTTCCATGTGAGATTACCTTGGGGAAAGAAGATTTTATGGTGGGCCCATGTGACTTAGCATCCCCTCTGCTCAGAATCCGCGCCACCCTCCTTGCTGATTTCCCTTCCATGCAAATTTCTTTCTTTGGGGTTGGGGAACGTTGGGTGGTGGGCCCCAAGACCTTGTCCTTTGTCCTGCACACATAGAAATTGCCTCTCCCAAACTTTTTGGGACTTTGGGGTTTGGAAAAATAGATATTAATAAGTTGATAATTGAATAATTAAAGGGTAGTTAGGATTTAAGATTATTAGTTAGATGGATTAGATGTTTAAGTAATTTAGGGATAGTTTTAAACTAGTGATTAAGGTCATTCTTTTTTGTGTATAATTTTAAATTGAGTAGCAAGTTCTACATAGATAAATTGTATTTTATATGGTAGATTTAGGAGATTGGTTAGGATTAGAATGTATTTTCTAGATAGATTAATTGGTAAATAGTTGATAAGATATGTCACTTAATTAAGTTTAATTTTAATCTGTTTTTATGAGTAGCAGTTTATGTATGTATTTTGATTAAAAAATGTAACATTAATTGTTAGATTAATAATTTTTAGTGTCATCATAGATGTATAGGTTTTTAGGTAATTAGGAGTTAATTGATGGTTAAGCTAGTTAATTAGGTTTTGTTTCTTATATTGGTTTTTAATTCCCTTTTAATAGTGCTTTCCCTTGCACATTATACTAATGGTGTAGCATGTAATTTTGAGTATATAACTCTAACGTGTTAATTTTAGTTGGTATTGGAAACTTTTAATGTATTAAATATGTTTTAATTTGTAATTGGTATTTTGTGTATTTAAACGTGTTTTCATTTCAATTGGCATTGGAATAATTTAGGGTATTAAACGTGGTTTTAATTTTAATTAGTGCTGGAATTATTTATCAATATTATAGTAAATCATTTTAAATGGGAACCTAGCATTATTGTTTAGATTAGTTTATAATGGTGAGATTTGTGAGTTTAATAGATCAGAATTTTTGTTTAAAGTATTGTTTAGTCATTTAGAGAGGTGAATTGCCCAGTTGATTAAATTGTATAGTTAATGTGTAATTTTAATTTATTATCAAAATAAAAAGGGGGATTATATTATTCTCGTATTCAGGGGATTAAGGTTTATACTCGATTATAATTAAAAGTAAATTTAATGTTGTATTAGGAGATATATCTATTGTCTAAGTGAAAAGGGGTAAATTAAAGCCGTACATTAAAATTGATGGATTAGAAAAGCATGTTGATTGGTCATAGGAGAATAATTTTATTAAGGATGTTTAGTAGGTTATGAAATCAGAATTGATTATAGAATTGGATTTTAATTAATAGTTCATTTATATAGTTTAAAATGTTATTCAATAGCAATCTTGTCAATATCTCTTTGTCTTATGTTAACTAAAATTAAACATAGATGAAATAAGTTTAAATCAAGATATGAGGTTAAGTAAGGGCAACCCAGATCAACATATGTTCCTGAACCACTAGCTACCATCATGATTTTTAACGAGGAATTAGACTTAGGTAAACCCAAGTTGAGGATTCAGATAATTGTGGAATAAGTTGATGCCCAATTTTGTGTCTGTTGTGGCTTGACCCTTATTATGTCTACACCTGTACCTTGTTATGTAGAGGTTAACTATACTTTGCTATTATACTTCCAACTCTCCCTCGGTTAGTTGTACGTACCTTTGTGTTTCTAATTTTTTTTTTTGTGTGTATGTTTTGCCCTAGTTTTGGGCATGACATTAATCACATGAAAAAATGAGTTCATAGTCTGATAAAATGATGTCTGATCAATATTTTTGATGAATATGTGCAATTGGATGATATAGAACCCAAAAAACTGATTGCATAAAGCTTGTGAATCATTTTCAAAACATATGAAGCAATTCTGCATTTTTAGTAACTGTGAAATTTTTTTTACTGTGCTATGTAGAACATCATCTGTACATTTGATTTCCCTCCTGATTGATTAGAAAGAGAACAAAATGAGTTTCAGTGGTTTGGGAGGAGTTTCAGAGCTCCTAAATAGCTCAAAAAGTCAAATATATAGGTCCAAATTCACTTTTTACCCATTCATTTTCACTATTCACCTTGGTAATTCAGAGAGCTCTACAAAGAAGATGGTGGTCCCTATGGAGAAGCATCATTTCAAGCTTAGTCATCAAAATCAACTTCCAACTGACTACCCAGCTCCAATAAGTGATAAAAAACCTAGCTTATCACATTTACAATTTTCAATTTTATGCATTTTTGCTCAAGATATAAGCAATTTATAAGTTTTGCATCATTTCTAGTTTTTAGCGTCGCATCCTGCAAATCTCGAGTCACTTCCTATTTTCACTATAAATCCTTCGTTGCATCCTGTGAATTCAGGATCACACCATGTTCTTAGATTTTGGATCGCATGTTGTAGTGGATTTAGAATTGTCAAGTTTTTCAGACCCTATTGAAACAGGGTCACACGTGACATCCCGTGTCGCATCCTGTAAAAACAGGATCGCTTCCCAGATGCCCCATCACATCCTAGGAATCAGGGATCACATCCAGTGAAAGAGATTGTATCCAGTGAAAATAAGATTATTTTTGGTAATTGAATGCTTTTTCTGACAATTTAGACTATTTTTTTGTGTCTGATGGCCAAAACACTTAGTGAAGTCTGTTTCTGATTAATTTCTTTAGATAAAACACTAATTTTGAACATTTTTGCATCTCATGATTAGATTCCTTTTGAGGTTGTCCCATTTTGAGGACTGTACCCTGGTTGCATCCTTGCACTATCGAGGTCATTGATGGATGATGAGGTAGAGTTAGTGGCTCGTGTTGGTTTATTGTATTTGAGGGATTCTCCTGATATCAAGGTAAATCAAGGGTTGTTGATTGCTCTAGCTGAGAAGTGGAATTCGCAACACAACACCTTCCATCTACCTACTGGTGAGATGATCATTACACTAGAGGATGTGTGGCAGATATTGAGAGTTCCTATTATGGGTTGAGAGGTGTAGTTCGATTCTACCTCTGATTCATTGATTGCTACAACACGACGATTCTTTAGAGATGACACCATTACTTGTCGGTACCTTACATGGGATTATATGTGTGATCACTATGATCATCTTCCTATATACTTGGCCAATTTTATCAGAGGTATCCTTATGCCTGACCGAGGACAACATTGAATCATGGTTGGTTGGGTTGACTCACTTGAGAAGATGATGGTCTCTAGACATAGATTTTCATGGGGCAGTTGTATACTTGCACACATGTACAAAGAGTTACATGAGATTGTGTATCATTATTCTTGGAGTATGATAGTTGGCATCCTAGTACTTCAGATCTGGGCCTGGGAGCACATCCTAGTTACACAGCTGATAGTTGATAGGCAGCGGTTGGAGCAACAACCTTATGTATTCATGTATTCTATTTGGATTCAATAGCCCTACCTGGGCAAGGTAGAGTATTGGCATCAATTGTTCGATGACATGATAGTTGTAGTATAGCGACCATACCTTTATTGTGCGTAGTGGATCTTGGATAGATGAAAGATGCCATTTTTCTTCTAGAGATGGTACCTGATTGACAAGACCAGATATGTTATTGAGAGATTCGTAGTCACATGGGTATTGAGGCAGTATGGCCGTATGCAGGGTAGGTGCCAATATATATCTATATATGCACAGATTTGAGATGAGACACCACTCTGGGGTCCTCATTTGGATTATGAGACTGCACAAAGAGTGATTAGAGATATGGTAGCAGTACCATGGGATCTTTAGGCTGAGGTATCAGATGCAAGTTGTTCAGATGGTTTACATGTGCAGATGTTGCAGTATCCATTTCGTAGGTTCACAACACCTGATGAGGCCATTCCATGTATTGAGGATCCACTAGATTATGATCCCACTAACGACCATCCTATCTGAGGCCGAGGTGGAGCGCAGAGAGAGAGAGGAGCTATGGGGAGAGATGGAGGTAGGGATGATGGGAGACATGGTGAGAGGCACCCTCCTCCTGATAGGGGACATGGTCCAGACGATCATGATGATGTGGATGATAGGGGTGGGGGCATTGTGGGTGGTGGAGAGGGAACCAAAAATAGTGGGAGGCAAACTCGATTCAGATTCATTTCTCCCTAGAGGGATCCAGGTCCACTTTTGACCTGAGATCAGCAGAGACAGAGACAACCTTAGGAGGATGCTCAGCTAGACAGGACATAAGACAGGGCATTTAGAAGAGATACAGGTAGAGGCTCTTCAAGTATAGATGTAGATGAATTATTATAGTGTGAGCATGAGCGTGAGAATCTCAAAGCAAGGATCATGACTTTAGAGGCCTTACTTGCTGATAGGGATGCATAGCTTGAGTAGCTTAGAGCAGAGAGGGACATGTAGGGTGATATCCTTAGGGCAGAGAGAGACACTCAGGCTTAGATAGCTACTCATCAGGGACAAAGAGCAGCTTATTATTTTGGTTTATATCATGCTATGGTTCTAGAGGGTTAGAGAGAACTATCTTTTTCCCACATGGATCAACAGTCTAAGGGGGCCATGCCTCCACAAGCCCCATTTGTTCCACCTCCTTCTCCTCCTCGAGATCAAGGAGAGGGTGGTAGTCAGTCCTGATACTGCGTGTTGTTATTTTTTTGAGATCATATTGTATATCTTGATCCTTCTGAGATCATTCTTTTGTATGATGACATTTATACATGTAAATTTGATTCACCTGATACTCTGATACTCTTTTGTAGACAATTCCATGTTTTTGATATGATCCATATCTGAGATAGTTGATCTTGAGTTTTTGATAAGTTCATGTGTTCTCTTGCTTTTTATGGATGTTTTTAGATTTGATGCATATGTGATTATGATTATCTTGGTCTCTTGATGAGTTAGATTAGATATGTGATGACATCCTTTATGCTCTTTTGATTTATCATTGATATAAATGTGTTTCAAGTGATGCTAAGTGAATATTTTTGAGATTTTATTTATGCAAATAAATGTATGGATGCACTTAGGATGTAAAATTTAAAATGCAATGCTTGAATGCTTTGTTTTTGTCTTTTCTTGTTCTCATTTATGAATCCAGAATGTATGTCATGGATATGCAATGACATTAATATTAGTAATAATTGATGTATGTAATTAACTTGGATTTCAGATGAATCAAGAAATCATTTTAAGATCAAGTCCTTATTATGTTGTTCTCTTTTTAAAATGAGTCATGCAATCTCTAAATGCATCTACATGCAAAATCTTAGGACTGTCACTGATTTTTATACATTGTAGCATTTTATCATCATTGGACATTTTTGTAACGGACATCACCTGATAGTAAAACTGTTACTAATACCCAATAGTATCATGAAAGTATGAATACTATGTATATTAGATGCAATGTCAGAAATAATATTAGGCATCAAGGCATAGAAGCAAGGATGAAAATTTAGTTATCTCCTTTTACTATTAAGAATCAATTTCTATTCAAGTGTAGTTGAAGGTATGTGACCCATAATGACCTTGAAAATTCATATCCTTGTGTACATCATGTTTTGTACACCTTAGTGAGAATCTGATTTAGAAAACAGACAAGGAAATTGTTCCAACCTCACCGTAGTTTAAACATAACAAAGATCAAGATATATGCGGCTATCCACTCATGTTGGAAGCTCTTACCATAAACATCCAAGTTAGGTGAAATTTGTAGGATCATTTGGAAAAATCAGCGTACGTAGAAAACCAATAAAATATTATGCCCCCTGTCCTTGTGACTCTGTCTTTGAATAGACATCACAGAGTAACTCATAAGACATAACAATAACCAATTGATAATCAATCAAATTAAATTTATAACCACTTAGATGCCCCTAGTATGAAACATCATGGGAACATAAAAGAATCATAATTAAACCAAGATCAAACTATGTGTTTAAGTAGTATTAAAAAATATTGTAGATTCATTTGTCAAGCGCAATAGAGATTCATCAATCAGAATTTGGAATTAAGAAATATGTTTTCATGTCTGAGTATATGCAAGATTAACTTTGTCAGAAATTGCAATCCAATATAGTGTTTAGAAACACTGGTTGATTAAAGTGTTGAGAAATACTAGATCATTTTTGATTAAAGTGTTGAAAAACACTAATTCGTTTAAAGTTCTTGATTAAATTGTTGAGAAACACTAATGTGATGTCTGTTATAGGTAGGTGGTGTTGAAGAAACACCTTTGTTTGTGATAGTGACGTTTAAGTGCAAGTATTGAGAAATACTATTTTGAGAGGCAAACCATCCTAAACAGGACCTAGGACAACCTAGCAGATGCAAAATCAACATGCTAGCAAAGATGTCCCCAATGTAGAATGACTATTCCTAAGACGCAAATGCAGAAAAATCCCCAGCAAGGATAGGACATTTGTAAGAAATCAGAGCCACCAAAGAGCATAGGTGTGATTTTTAAGGTTTAGTGTCATCGATGCATTGATAGATAGAGCACAGAGTTTGAATGATGCCTGTTTGCCAGGTTTTCACCACTTAGCCAAGATTTTTATTTTTTCTACCAAGACGCCTGTTTTCCAGGTTTTCATCAAGTTACTTTTCTCTTTTTCAAATTTTTTTCTATTTTTGCATTTTAATTTTTTTTTTTTAGTATCAAGGTGCCTGTTTGCTAGGTTTTTACCAAGGATACCCTTTTTTCAGGACTTTTTCCACTATTTTTGGATTTCTTCAGGATCATTTTTTTGATTTTTTGTGGTATTTTCTGAGATTTTCACCGCATAGGCTCTTCTAGCAAGATATAAAGTGTAGAACTGCTTCAAATGTAGAGTACTAATGGGATTAGGGAGAAAATATCCCTCAAGTGTAGCTAACCGATAAGCTCCAGTCCCAAAAGTTGTAGTAATGACATAAGATCCTAGCCAGTTGGGTTTAAACTTCCCTTTCTGTTCTTTGTTAGGTTGATTCTTAGGATTCTCTTTTAGAACGAGATCCCCCACTTGAAAGTGTCATGGTTTGACCTTTTTATTGTACCCTTTTGACATGCATTTCTGGTACACTATTAGATGATTGAACGCTTGTTTCCTGCATTCATCAAGTAAGTCTAAATAATTTATCTTATCAATGTGGTATTGTTCATCAGTAACAAGACCTTGTAAAGATACCCACAAAGATGGAATTTCAACCTCAATAGGTAATATTGCCTCAACGCCATAGACATGGGAAAATGATGTGGCTCCTATTGGTGTTCTAATGCTTGTTCTATAGGCCCAAAGTGTCAGATTGAATTGCAAATTCTAGTCTCTGCCAGACTTAATCACAGTCATGTGTAGGATTTTGAGAATGTTCTTGTTAGATTCCTCAACTTTCCCATTACCTTGAGGATAATAGATTGAGGAACAATTCTGAGTAATGTGAAACTATGTGCAAAGGTATTTGATGTATTTGTTTTTAAATTGGCCCCCATTGTCAGTTACAATTGAAGAGGGTATCTCATATCTACAAATAATGTAGTTCAAGATAAACATAGCCACTTATTTGCTAGTGGCTTTGATTAGCGGAATGACTTTGACCCACTTAGTGAAATAATCAGTGGCCATAATGATGTACTTGTGTCCACTTGATGAATTAGGATATATTTGTCCAACCAAATCAAAGGCCCATTGCTGAAATGGCCAATGTGTTATGAATGGTATGAGTTCTCTAGCAGGAGCATGCATGAGATTTCCATGTGTTTGACATTTGTGACATGTCTTTGAAAATAGAACATCATCTTTTTCCATTGTGGGCCATTAATAGCCTACTCTTAGCAGTTTATTAGCTAGTGAAAAGCTATTCGAGTGCGATCCACATATACCTTTGTGAACCTCTTTTAATGCGTGGTCTGACTCTTCTTGTTCTAAACACTTAAGAAGTATATTGTTGAGACCTTGTTTATATAAATTATTAGTAATGAGGACATAATGTGATGCTATCCTAATTAAGGCTCATTTTTCATTCCTTAATAAACCATCAGGTAAAGTTTGGTCAGTTAGATAGGTAATAAGTTTGGCCTACTGGGATTGGTCTTGGGAATTCAAGGCATAAATTATTTTGTACTCAAGAGTAGAAAAAGCTGGATAGGATAATTCTTCCACCAAGAAGACATAGCGGAATTGATGTTCTTCTAGTAGTAACATGAATGCCAGCGTAGCCACAACATCTATAGCTCTACTTTTTGTTCTTGGTATTTTCTTTAATGTAACGAAGACAAAGTACTTTTTCAAGTCTTCAACCATTTGTTTATAAGGCATCAGGTTCTCATCTTTAGTTTGATAGTCTCCATTTACTTGATTAATAATAAGCTGAGAGTCACCATACACATGTAACTCTATTATTTTCCATCCCATAGCCAATTTAAGACCATTCACTAAGGATTCATATTCAGAAATGTTATTGGTGCATGGAAACATCAATTTGTATGTCTTGGGAATCTTGTAGCCTTGAGGAGTGACGAATAGAACTCCTGTTCCAGAGCAGTGTCGTGTGAAAGAACCATCAAAGTAAATCTTCCATGGATGCTCAGTTAAATGCATTATAGTCTCATCAGGAAATTCAATTATCAAAGGTGCATCATGTTGCAAGGGTGAGTTAGCTAATTGATTAGTGATGACTTTTCCTTTAATAGCCCTTCTATCTACATACTCAATATCAAATTCGCTCATAATCATGACCCACTTTTCTAGCCTTCTTGTTAATGTTGTCTAGCTTAAGAGATATTTCAGAGGATCTATATTTGTAATGAGTTTTACTATATGTGACAACATATAATGTCTCAATTTATGTGATGCAAAGACAACAACTAAGCAAGATTTTTCAATTATGCTGTAATTGAGTTCATAAGATACTAGTGTTCTGCTGATATAGTAGATTGCTCTTTCTTTTTTAGTTTCATCTTCTTGATCTAGAAATACTCCCAGTGATGTAGCCGTAGCTAAAATGTATAGGAGTAATGGATTTCCATAGATAGATTCCATAAGAATGGGAAGAGTAGCCAAGTACTCTTTTAGTTCTTTGAATTTATTTTCACAATGTTTGTCCCATTTAAAGGTAACACCCTTATGTAGCAATTTAGTAAAAGGTTGTGCTCTATCTGTAAGTTGTGACATAAACCTCTTGATTGACTGGAGTCTTCCTTTCAATGTCCTCATTTGACTAATGTTGCGTGGTGGTGACATTTCTAGTATAGCTTTGAATTTTTCAAGGTTAACCTCAATTCCTTTTGCTGATAGTATAAACCCTAATAGCTTTCCTGATTTAACTCCAAAGGCAAATTTCTTGGGATTAAGCCTGAGTTGGAACTATTCCATGCGATCTAATATCTTCCACAAGTATTCAATATGAGTAGTCCTTATTTTTTATTTTGCTAAGGTATCATCCACATAATCCTCCATGTTTTTATGTATCATGTCATGGAATATGGTAGTCATTTCTCTTTGGTATGTAGCACCTACATTCTTTAATCCAAAAGGCATAATGTTCTAGCAAAAATTTCCCCATGCACATGTGAATGCAATCTTCTTTTGGTCTTCAGGAGCAAGTTTGATCTGTTTATAGCCTGAGAAACCATCCATTAGTGAGTACATTTGATAGCCTGGTGTAAGATCTATGATCATATCAATATTTGGCAGTGGAAAATCATCTTTAGGACATGCTTTGTTTAAGTCCCTAAACTCTATACATATCCTTATTGATTTATCTATTTTGGATACTGGAACCACATTAGAAATCCATCCTGCCTAAGTGATGACTCTTATGAATCCAAATTTTAGTAATTTTTCTAGCTCTTCTTTTACCAGTAATGCAAAATGAGGATGCATCTTTCTTAGTTTTTGTTTTATAGGTTTGATCCCAGGAGCTACAGATAAATGGTGCATTATTAATTCAGGATCTAGTCTAGGCATACCAGTATAAGACCATGCAAAGTTGATCTTTTTCTATTTAAGGAACTTAGTGAATTGTATCTTCTCCTCTTCTGATAAGGATTGTGCTAAGTGAAAAAATCAAGGAACTTTAGCTATTCCCAAATTAACCCATTGTGTTGGTTCTATCAGAACTGAAGATATTTCTTGAAAGTTCTTAGGGAGGATATCAAGAATCTCATCTTTTGGTGCCTCTGAGAGGTTTTCACCATCAGATACATCTTTTATTTTTAATTTTTTAGAATCTGATACTGCCACAATGTGGTTTTCACCATCAGTTCTTTTCTTCTTTTTATTTTTCATTTTGTGACAAAGAAACTTGATATCCTGCTCTGTCATGTTCATGCTCCTTGCATTGGTGGAAGAGGGATAGGGTTCAAAAGCATTTAGGTAGCCAGCCAAAGTATAGTCATTAGGAAAGTTCATGATAGGTGTAGCATCTGAATTATCCCAATCAATTAGGTTAGGGTTTATCAAGGATAATGAATTGGAGTCTGGTGAAGACAAAATCGTGTCAACGTCAAAATGATTAATTGACAAGACATGTTCTGTTAAGTCAACTTCTACAACTTTTAGATCATCAAGAGTTAAATTATCATTAATAGGGTCATTATTAATAATATGCAGACCTAAATCTAGAGACTCATTAGTTGAATGTTCTTCTTCTTCTCTCACCAAAATAGAACTCATTGCTTATATTCTCATAATATCCTCTAGACCTAGTAAAAGACAAGTTTCACCATCAATAATTCTAGGCAATGGTATCTCATCCAACTCTGGAATAATAGCAGTATTAGGGGAAGTTTTAGAACTCTCTCCTCTTTGAAACATCGGTGAAAATTTATGGATCACATCTACTTCAATGTAAATGGTAGCATCAGATAGTACATCCCATTCATAATCATGTGAGTTTGTTATTTCATCATCTGATCTATTTAGAAACTCAACAATAGTTACGTGATGTACCCTATTAGCCACTTGTAGATCAAAGTGAGGCAATTCTAGGACATGTGAAATTGTGACTAACTGCCCCCAGTTAGGATGTAGATTTTGTTGTTGGGCTATTTCTTCAAGAACCTCTTCTAGTAATAGGACTTCTAGAAAATTTTGTGGCGTCCTCTTCTTCTGGAATAACAATTTGTAATAATAAAGGAAATTGAGCCTCTTGTTGATCAAAAGTTGGCACATATCTCTCTCCTTGATATTCAGGATTCTCAGTGCCAATGTTTAGTAATCTCTCATATGATGTCCATGGCTCAAGTTCTACTATTTCATCTTCATCATCACTGTCTTCATCAAAGATTGGACCATCTCTTGAAGTGGGGTTTTCAGTTTTGTTGTTGAAACCTAGTCTTGTTTTGGTATTTCTGAATTCCATGTGCACAGGTTCAACAAGCCCTATTCCTTTGTTTCCTAAAGGTCCTTTCCCTTTATATCCCATTTTATTGAGAAGGTCATATCCTTTACCTTACTTTTTAGGGGATATTTCCACATGTTTTACCTCATTTTATTTTGGTTCTCCTTTGTAAAGCCAAGCCAAGACTTCTTTCTCTTCTTTTTCATCCTCTTGAGAGGTAGATGCTTTAGCCATGCTAGTTTCTTTGTGAATTTTTGGTTCTTTTAATTTAATAGGTATGAAAGATAAAGAATGTTGTCCATAAGATCTTGGAGTCACTATAAGTTCTGTCAATGATGGGGTCATGTCTAGCTTGTATTCTCCCATACTAGTTTCTTCAAGTTTTAAGGTCTTTCCAAAGCTTCTCATAACCATGTCTTTAGTATTTTTAGGTATAGGATCTTTTGGAACTTCCTTGTTATGAGGAACCATACTATCTTCTTTGACATTATTGCAAGTGTAACTGGCATCTGCAGGAATTGTTACTTCCACCCCATTATGTGGGAATTTGATACATTGGTGGTAAGTAGAGGGTATTGCTTGAATTTCATGGATCCAAGGCCTCCCTAATAGTATGTTGTAAGCCAAGGGTAGATCTAGAACTTGACATATCATATTTCTTTCAATTGGTCCTATTCTGATTGGTAGAACAATGAGGCCTTTAGAGGATATTTATTCTTCATCATAAGATTTGATAGTTATACTACTTCTTGATTCAATGGTTTATTCTAAAAGTCCCAACTTCTTTATCAGATTGAGAGTACAAATGTTCAACCCTGCACCTCCATCTATCAATACACATCTAACATGAGATTTGTGAATTAGGACTTCAATATGTAAGGGTTGGTTATGCGAATGTGTCAATGACTTGTCATCTTCTTCTGAAAAAGAGAGATAGTATGGTGATGAGATATGATTAACCATTGCTTGGAACTTGTCTACATCAATGTCTTTTAGAACATTTATAGAATTTAGGGCTTGTTCAAGAACTTCCCTATGCACTAAGGAGATTTTAAGTAACTCAAAGATAGAAATTTGAGTAGAGGTTCGTTGCAATTGATCCACCAAGTTATAGTTTGCTACCAGAATGGTAATTGTTTGTCTTGCTATTGGTTTGGGAATAGTGACAATAAGTACTTTGGAAGATGTTGTTGGTTTTGATGAGGAAGTAGCTCCTTTTATTGTGACTTGTGCCTGACTTTGAGTCACCACATTCAATTGTGTAGATGTGTCTTTTGCACCTTTAATAGTGATCACATTAATCAATTCATATATTATGTCCAACATTTTGATCACATTATCATTATTGGAGTAGGTGTAGTTTACTTCATTTTCTTTAGAAGCTTCCCCTTTCTCATAATTATGAAATGGTTTTTTGAATGCTGTATGGTCTTCATTAGTGGTGTGTCCTTCCACTTTGATCTTTCCTCCTTCAATAAGGTCTTGTATAACATGTTTAAGATTCAAACAATTATTGGTCTTATGTCCCTTGTTCTTGTGAAAGACACAATAGGAGTTATCATCCCACCATTTTGGTTTGACCTCTGGTTCCCATGGTTTTGAACAAGGAATTGTAAGAACTTTGTTATTCAAGAGTGTCTTCAAAACAGTCTCAAGAGGTTCTCCCAAAGAAGTAAATGTTCATTGAGGTTTAGAAGTCCATGGTCTACTCTTATTTTTGTCATTATTTTATTTAGGTATTGTGGTTGTTACCTTGGCTTCTTTGTTTGCTTGCATGCTATTCGTTAGATTAAACAATACTGGTTAAGGATTAGCATTAGATGTATCTACCACTCCATCATTAACAACTCTTGTTTTGTTTCCACCATTTAGGCTTGTTGTTATAGTTGGTAGATTTTTTATCACTTTGAAGAGTGATTTCTCCTTTCTTAACCATGACCTCTTTAATATGGATGGCGTTCTTGATCATCCTATCAAAGCTAGGTGAATCTTGCATTTGCAAAGCATAGTTTAATTTTGGTATCAAGTTATTTATGAATATTTCCATCTTTTCTAATTTTGGAATAGCTCTTGAATACCTCACAAAGATTTTCCTCCACCTTTGTAAAAAGTGTGTAAAGGATTCACTGGTTCTTTGTTTTGTGTTACATAAATCCATCATGGTTACATCATGTTGTATATTTGTTGGAGTAGTGTTGGAAAAAATGTTGTATCAACTCCTTAAAATTTTTCACCTTAGGTGTGAGTTTGGAGAACCACTCCATAGAATTTCTACCTAGACTTCCCGAAAATAGCCTCATTAGGTATGTTGGTTCATGCATGTATTCTATTCTTAGAGCACAAAACTCTCTTACATGGTCATGTGGATCAGTCTCTCCCTTATATTTTTCATATTTAGGACTTTCCATGTTGGGAGGCAATGGAACCATGTTAATACTCTTATCAAAAGGAAATGGACAAATGGAGTCCAAAGAGTATTTTGTTTTTGGTTTAACCTTCTCTTGTTTGAGTGTTACAAGTTCAGCTTGCATCAAGGTTATTTGTTTAGTGAGAATGGAGATACCTTGGTTGGTATCTCTTTTTCCTTTAGTATTTCTATATCATAATATTTTGGTAGTTTAAGTCCAGTGGATGCTAGATGTAGAAAGTATTACTTTGTCTTCACCAATTATCTTTTCCAATGTTCTTTGGAATTTCCTACTTTGTTTGAGTCTATTGTACTCTTCCTTAGGTATGTCGCCATCACTTTCCAAGTCAAAAAAATGATGAATGGTGTGAATTTCTTCCTCATTAATAGAGTCTTCTTGTCTTTGGTTCTTGTCATTGTTGTATTCCTCAAAGGCTATAGCCCATTCATTTCTAGGATCTTCCATTGTAGATGCAAGTGATTCTGTGTCAAATAGAGGATTGCAAGATGTTTATCCTTTTTGAAAATGTAGCAATTTAGGAGGTAGTTTTGATTCACCAGTAAGATACTTGTTACATCTTTTATTAACCATGAAGCTGTATCTCAACTATGTCAAAAGTTTCCCAATAATGTCAAGTGAGGTCTCAAATTGTTGAAGTGTGTCCAAATTGTAAGGATTGTTTTTTGTTTGATGGAAGTAAATGACTCCAGTGTCAAAGGGTTAGAATGCCCTGATAATGAGCTAGGAATCAAGTTGTTTTTGAGAGTAAATAGACCACACATTTTGAGACAAATTGTAAGAGCCCAAAATGACATGCAAGGTAGACTTGATTTTTTTTTTGAAACAACAATAGAGAGACCATAAAAAGCAATAGGGTCAGAATAAGGAGCCAAAAGGGTACCCAAATAAACTAATTTTCTCTGAGAGACAAGTGTGCAAATGCTCACTGTTTGGATGTGACACTCTACAAGTGAGCTAGAAAAGACCAGATGCGAGCTTATGATAAACCAGATGCGAGCCTAGGTATCCTAGATGTGACATTTCTCCCTATAAGTGATACAAGAATGACCAGATGTGAGATATTACACTGAATGCAACTTTGCACAACTAGATGCAAGCCAGGAAAGACTAAAGGAGACTCTCTGATGTTCTTTCAAGTTTTTGTTTGATTTACCTTGAAGTTCATGCAAATTTGTCTAATAGTAGGTTGTTTTTGAGGCTTTCCACTGAGTGAAAAATATAGTATGTAGTTAGAGGATTGAATTTTGTTTCTTATTTGAATGATTTATCTTTTTAATGAGCTTTCAAACACATCAAGAATTTTTGCATTGTTAGAGGTGAACAAACACATCCTTAATCCCTAGTGTCTAAGCATAGGATGAAAATATTTTCTCGTATCCTCAGGTACACACTCAAATGCTAATCAGAATATGGCTATCGCCAAGCACGCAATGGCTCTTGTTATGATACCATATTATCTGACTCCAAATGCAAGTGAGGGCACAAAATGATGAGTATCTTGGGGCAATTACTATTTTCCTTGCACAAAGATTATCACCCTTTCAGGGATGAATCAGGTAGTTTTGACTACAATTGTTGTTTATGATGGGGCAATCCATTCAAAACTGTCTCCCATAGAATTGCAGAAGGAAAAATTGAGGTGTATATCCCTATGAGTACTCAAATGTGTGTAGTCTTGCAAGCAAGATTCAAGTGGCTCCGCTCTACACACACCCGAGCATGTTCAAGGAATGATGTCAAAATTCCAAGAAAAAAACTGATTCCATCTTTTGAGCCTTTGGCCTACAAGGAAACAATTATTTATAGTGAGTTGGAAAGGTTGGCATAAAAACTGTCCTCACTTGGGTCATTCCTGGGAGATTTTCTCCTCAACTGGTAGACCCTCTAATGTTTAAAAAACATACAAAGGATTGACGAGATTAGGATTTCTAGATTTCTAATTATTCAAAAGAAGAAGATCATACTCTCCTAGTCCATGCCATTTTCTCCTACAAGCACTTCAACCAATGTTATTTCCCTCAAATGACTTCACTCATTAACTCAATCCCCCATGTCAAGTTTTTGATTCCCCCGCTTGGAAGGAAGAGTAAATCCTCTAGTGAGATCAAGAACAAGCTTAAGTTTTATTTATATATTCCTAAGTTATGAAAACACAAGTACTTGAAAGCAAAGTTTGTTTGTTCTTTTTTCCAAAATATTTAAGTTCTTTGCTTGTTCAATTACAATGTCCCAAATTAGACAATGAAGTTCTTTTTCCCACAAAATTTAGGTGACTTGTGTTGTTCAATTACTTATCCAAAGGGAAATTTAAATGGTGAAACTTGTTCAATTAATCCCACAATATTTAGTGATTTTCTTTGTTCAATTACTTCTCCAAAATGAATTAAACAATGAAGTTTGTTTACCTTGTTCAATTACTCCAAATTTCTCTCAAGTCCTAAATCAACTTTTGAGTTTCTTATTTTCCTTGAAGGAAAAGATCATAATCGTCTGATTGATTTATTAAATGATGATAATTTGTGTTTTAATTTGAAACTTTGAAGAACTAAGGACAAGTTAATCTTTTAAGACTTGCAAAATGCAAATTAACAATTCCTTTTCCACCCTTTTTGAGAAAAGGGGTATAGACAACAATCTGCAAACAAGTATTAGGCTATTTCAACAACAGAGACAGAAAACATCAAGGGTTAATGGTTAGATCTTTTAATTTTCAAATGCAAAAAACCAAATGCGATCCTATTTTCCCTTACTGCGACTGTATTTCCCAAAAATGATCTAGAATTAACTAGATGCAATGCTTTACCAGAAACGATTCAATATTCCCCAGATATGAGCACTGATATCTTGGGTGTGAGCCTATTTCCTAAAAATGACCCCATTTCCCAAAAATGAGCCTTGATCACTAAAGGCAACCTCGTACCTGCAAATAGAGAAGAAAAATTAGTCCAAAATGAATGATAAGTGAGGTAAAATTCAGGATTCTTTCCCACGGTGGATGCCAAAAATGTGTGTGTATTTTGTGGTTCCTGTAAGCTGCAACAAAACACTCCAATAAGTCATTACATTAGTGTAAAACATAGAATAAGCCATTAAATCAAACACTAAAACTGACTTATTGCTTCCTATCTAAGAGGAGTGTGAAGAATTCTATAATTTCCCTCAGATTATGCATTAATCAGTGACATATACAACTTAGAATGAAAGATTCAAAGAAACTTAGCCTAAATGCTCAAGAAATGGTTCATTTTAGCTTTCAAATTGAAGATTATAACAATGCAATTAAGATTTTCTCTAAAATGAATAAAGATTTCTAAGAATGCTAGCAGCATAAGTTTACTTCTAAAATTAGGGGCATCATAAGGATGCTTTCAACAATTAAGAATTATGGGCCCATTGAGCTTAAAATTAATTCTATTTATAGAAGAATTAGGTGAATGAGAGGTTAGGATTTAAAGTGGAAGAGAGGTGGAGATTGTATCTTTGGTGATCCATGTGAGGTGATCCAGGTGATTTAACTCCCATTGGTTAGGGAATTGACATTCCCTTTTGTAAATGGAAATGCATTTTGGGGATTTATTTATTTCCATTTTATTAATTACTTTAGCCATGTTTAGAATTGTTTTAATTGAATTGAATTGTTTTTTATTTAATTTAATTGTTTTGATTTATTTGATTTAATTGGCTAAGGTAATTAATTTGATTTAGTGATTAAAACCACTTAGGAGATTAAATTTGATTTAGTAAATTATGCCAATAAATTGAAGAATTGTCTTGACATAATTAGGGGTATGATCACACTTAGGAAAAATAGGGTCTATGGTTAGAGCAGACCTAATTAGGGTGGTTACAATGTTATGCCTCTTTTGGCGGAGGTCATGATAGATGTGTCTTTCCTAGTGCGTATTGAGTTCTTGTATATGGTATTTTTAGAGGATGTTGATGCTCTTTTGTGTGTGTAGATCCTTTCAGTAGTTGTGGGAACTGGTTTGTAAGGAATTGGTTTCATTTAGACAGACTTGTGGAGTATTTGTAAGGCTATTCTTGCACTTCAGATAGTATTTCAATCTCACATGTGGAGTGCTCTTTTTGGGTTTGACTTGTAGGCTTCCAAGATTAAGCCTAGTCCTTGGGGGGATGATGTAGTACCTCTCCCATTTGTGTTCTACATGCCATCCTAGAGGATGTGGCTTTGATAGTTTTATGTGTGTGTGCTTCATGATCATATTGGACCTATGAGAGGTTGTACCTTTGGGATGATCTTATCTATGCTATTACATCAACAAGTTGTTTATGCCCCTATGCTAGTTGTATTTCTATTGGCGATCCTTATTTATGCACCTTGTGGTTGGTTGAGTTGACCTTGTGTTTTAGTAATTATTCCTTTGTGGTGGTGTTATGTGTGCATTTGAGATGCACCCAATTCAGGTTGTTCATGTGCTCAATCCGAGATTACTGATGTGGTTATGATTGTTATCTGCCTATTTGGCTTGTGATGTGAGTTGATGGTTTCACTAAGGTTTGTTCCAGTGGTTACCTAACTATGATTGCTTACCTTTTTGAGATATTGTCTGGATCGCAAGTTATCAAATTGTACCCTGATGTTGTTATTCCATGATTAACCATGTGATTGATCTAGTGGTTGCACTGAGTAACGTAGCGGACTACCGTACCTTAATTTTGTCACATGTATTATTGCTAATTTTAAATGTTAGAATATGATGTTAGTAATACTTCAATCTTATCTTCATGATGATGCATGGTTTATTTTTTATTCTGATTTGGACTGAGGATTATGTTTATATTTGATGGATGTTATTGGACTCGTTATTATGGTGCTCTTACGTTGTGGATATCTATCTTTTGCCTTCAGTAGATATATGCTCAGATAGTTGTAAATGATTATTTAAATAATTTAATTTAAATGCGTTCTCATATGATTTTATATTTTTATTTTGTATGACACCACTGCTATGCATCTTGTCTGTTAGTGCTAGTATGAAGTGAGACAAAGTCGTTGTCACTTGCTTGCAAGATCTACACGATGTCCCATTCTCCTTTAACATGATTATGTGTTTTTTTATGCTTTGGATATTTATATGATTGAGCATCTAGGATTGATGTTTTCTTGTTTACTAAATAGGTACCAGGTACATTCGTCATGAGTACATGATTCAAGTGTGTACCTATATCCCCGGCAGTGGCACTAGGAGATATTGACCTTGACCTTTCTTGTTGAGCCAATGCCATACTTGTATGGATGACGTATCCGTAATATTTTTATTAATATTATCCCTCTGATTAATGTGGTAAATTAGGATTCATAATGCATTATGTGAATTGACCAATGAGTGTGTCTGTGCATTTAGGGTTCTGCAGTTGTTGTAGAAATTATTGAATTTAAATGCTGATTTAATTCTTTTAGAGAATTTTAATACTTTGTTTTATTTTAATTATTTTCTGTCTAATTTGTTGTATTTGAATTCCAAATGCCTGGAATTGTGCTTTTAATTAATTTTGGGAATTCACCAATTAGTTCATTAAGTGGCTTAATATTCTAATTTATGAGTCACTTTTAGGAAAAAGATTTCACTTTTTCATTTTATGTTTTTTGAGAATTTGAGTTTTGGTCCAAGACCTTCTTTGGAGATTTTAGTGTTTTTCTTGTTGTGGCAGAGTGTCTTGTTAGATCATTGTGAGGATAGGGTCATTGGACTCGTAGCGCGGATCTCCATCGTCTTTGAGATTTTCACCCCATTTTAAGTCTTCTCCATTTTCTTCTCTTCATTCTGGTTTTTGGAGCATTTGGAATGAGGTAGGGCTTTCTCATTTTTAATATTTTACTCTATTTTGATCAATTATTTCAATTGATAAATGTTTTGGGGGTTGAGAGATAGTGTTCCCCTCTATTTTTATGCGTTTCTACGACTCGCTTAGGCTGGCACGACCAATTTTGTGTGTTCCCATGTTTCTAGTTTGAAGTATTTATCTAGTTATGCTATCAAATTTTGTATGTGTGACTAGAACTTTAATTTTATTTGATTTTTGGTAGTTTGGGCATGTTTTAGAAGTGGGTTTTTGATTTTTTCAAATTTTGAGTGTTTTTGGCATCGCTTCATTTTGCGTGTCACCCAATAATTGCATGTTGTCTTGTTGGCATGTTTTAAATTATGTTGTTGATAGCATTTGCTACAAGGATTAGGATTGTGGATTTAGAATGGAGAGAGGAAATTCCCATTATTTTTTACCCTGATCCAAAAATGCTCTGTTAAGTTAAATTTGTGGATTTTGCCTTGCTAGTTTGCCAAAATTTTTGAGTAAATGGTTGTTTTTGGGAATTGTGTACCTTCCTTGTATGGTAACAAGATGAATTAAGGATTCCATGGGAATTTGTGCTCTTGGAAAGTGGCCAATTGAGCTATGTGTATTATTGTCATCATTTTGTTTTCCACTTGGATGTGCTTTCCTGAGTGACTTGTATTATTTCATCTTTGTTCATTACTTGAATCTAGCCCCTTGTTTATCATTACATTTCTTAGTTATGTGGTGTTGTTTGTGTTCACCCACATGCATGTGAGCATGCTTATGTTGGATCTTGCGAGATCTGAACTCCTGGATGTAGGCCAGTTGAATGTTTGATCATTGAGGGTTGGGTTGGGAATTGCATTACCTTATGGAACTCGTCGTATGATGAGTATGGGTATGTAAAGGTAGACGTATGGAGTGGCTTATCACAATTATCCCAGCCTGAAAGTGGACGACAAGGTAACATGTAGAATTTTAATAAAGTGATAACACAATAAACACATGGGTAATAAAAATTAATAAAAGATAAGAGTTTACCTATATGGTATGTGGCCTCCCAAGGGAGTATAGTTAACATACCATATGTCACTTGGGAGTACCAGGGACCATCACTTGGGAGTACCAAGGGTGAGGGTGCAGTGTTCATTCAACAGCTTGTCTCCAGAGCAGCTGGTATAAGGACACGGTATGAGGCCTCATGAGGGAGTTGAGTTACCGTACCACATACCACTTGGGATAGTATGAGCCAAGAAATGACACTCCACTAGAGTCCCTACATAGTATCCTTAGTTTGTTCTGAGTAGTGACCTGGAATATTTCATTTACATTCATTTTCATAGGTGTACCTTGAGCCATGCATTGGTTGGCACATGTGTAGCCTCTTGTGTGTTTGTGTGTCTTATGTGCCTGTGGTCAGGTCATTATCTCCATGAGCATAGGGGGGTTGGCCTGCGGGTAACACATGGTTGGGTGGTGTTACAATCCTATACCACTATTGGGGATCAGAGTACAAAGTTGGTCTTCCTCTAGATACAGGATTGGAGCTTGCTTCTCATTTACTTCTTCAGGTTTCTTTTATTGATTAATGTAGTTACTTTATGCTCATGCATATCTACTTGATGTGTACTCTTATTATAATGAATCAAATTGCAGTAGTATGATGTTAGATGATCTGGTTTCTTACATGTTGGTATTAATTTTATATCGAATGTTCATAGCCTCTATATGTGTGTATCTGGTACTCCACAGTGTGGAGGTAGCTTGTATTTTATCTCATACATTGGTGTTGACAAGTGTATCTTCTTTTGGACTGAGGGAACCGTTCTTTGCAAGTGTTGGCAACAACTATAACCAGATTTTTAATTGCACTCAATTCAAGTGGATTGCAACAAAAATGTGAATTTTCTAAGATGGTTTAAGGTTCATCATGTCATAGATCTCTTCAAGACCTTTCTGACACATTTTGAATAGAGTCAATTATACTCCGGATGCAAACGTTATGGCTTTCAAAACAAATTCTAGACAAAGTACAATGCATTATCGTACAACAAAGTATACTTTGTCATATGGGAATGGGTATATTTTCATTTTGGACCTAGTCTTTTATCATTTTGGAATTTTTTTGTCATACGAGAAAAGTGATTTATCGTACAAGAATCTAGTGGTTTTCCTGTTTTGTAGTATCATGGACAAAGGGCATTTCTGTCCTCAACCAGAAGATGCAAGGTTGTTTTTCAGATACTATTTTTGATGTTGTACCTTCCCAAATTAGAATAGTTTGAGTATTAGATGTTTTGGTGTAAGCAAATATAATCCATGTTAGACTTGACATATTAAATTTGTAAATGAACTTGTATGATTTAATCATGGTAGGAATTGTATTTTGGGTTAAAAAGAATCATCATGGAATAATATAGTAATTGGATAAACCTTGTATGTTAATCATGTAGTCGGTAAATGAAGTGTGGTGGTGGTTCATGCTTGAGAATATTTGGTTGTTGTATTTAGTCTTTTTCTTGCAATATGTTACATGTTGGGTAACTTTATCATTAAGAAATAAATGTGTTAGCTCTTGTTTGATCCTTGTGTCCAAGGATTCCTAAGTGGGGAATTACATCTTAAAAATTTCCAATGATGTTCATCAATCAAAATCTATTCTCTACATCCAATAGACTTCTCACATACAAGCTCACAGCTTCCACACTTCACTATCCACATTTATAATAAAAAACAACTCTCCTTTATACAAGTTTCAATAAGCAATTAGGTCGTCCAATTAAGGCATCCCCAATGCACAAATAATTACATAACCCCTTGTTAAGATACACATGGTACCTTTAACAAGTAAACATCAATTATAAACCATTAGATATAATTGAAGATCCGCAATCCATGCTCACCATCCATAATACATGCTACATCTCTAAAGTCAGCCCCAAATAGGTCTTCTCCATAACACACACCATAAATAATGTCACCATGAGTCTTGAGAACCAAGAATCATAAAAAAAATTCCTCAACATGTCTCCTGACATTCCCCAATCTTGCATAACATGAAACATTCTCGCACCCAAGTTATCTACAAAACTCAGAGATTAACACTATCACAATTCTTTGTCACTGTTCCGCAAATAGTCTTCACAAAAACTATTGTAACTCAAACTAAGAGAAACATAAACTCAAGCGACCTTAGATATAAGATCCCAGCATTCCATTAATACATATCTATTCTTGCATCCTCTGATAGTTTGTATAGTGTCTCTACATGACTGCCAGTCTCACCTGTGCTTGAGACAACCTGTCTGATTGAGACTTTAACTGAACATATGTTGACATCAATGAAAAAACATGAATGCATACAAATCCAACATAATCCAATTCCAACACATTCAAATTCACAAAGATTGAAGAAGATGCAAAAGAAAGACTTAGATGAGATGGAAGCAAACTTTGTTAGGAAGCTGAAGCAAGGCACTAACAAATACAAAGGTTTGTTACCCCTTAAGTGCTTTAGATGTGAAAAGATTGGTCATTTGGCTACTAGGTGTCTAGAGAAAGGTCATAGATAAAATTTTAAGAAGTTTAGTAAGAAATCCTACTATACTAATGAAGATGCTAATATTTTAGATGATGTGTCCGAAATAGAAGTGTATCATCTTAAAATGGAACAACTTCCATGTTAAGAGTGTTTAGCCCTCCTTAGGGGATGCTTTTGACCTCTACCATATCATCATCCTATTTCTGCATCATCTCATGCTTTTGTGCTGGTTTAGGACCTGATTGGGCCTCTCCAGGCACCTCCTACCCCACCTGGCATATTTTCCAGGGGTTCTGACCCCCTGGGTCAGGGTTGACCTCGACCTTGACCTGGGTCCCCCTTTCAAATCAGGAAACTTGTCGGCTGCCGGGGTTCATAAAAAATTTAGTTTTCCCGCTTCCGGGTTGGCTGTTTTGGGTTTTGAAGCATTGATTCCTAAGTTATATTTAATATAGGTCCTTTCCTAGGGGTAAAGGCTTTAATGGGAATTTAATTATCCTATGTAGGTCTCCTTAGAAGATTGTTCCCTAATTTCATATAAAAGGAAGCATTTCTCTCTCATTTCCTCTAAGTCTTCTAAGTGCAAAAAGCTCTAATCAAGATTTTGTCAAGAAGCAAAAAGGTTCAAGCATCCA